>BGPR01000053.1:1987753-1999184 GCA_013235015.1 Araneus ventricosus | reverse complement strand
ATATATATATATATATATATATATATATATATATATATATATAAAAACAAACTAGAAACATAAGACAGTAACTCAAAAACATTCAAGACACAATGGCAAAAATATAGACAAAAACCAAAATAAATTGAAAAATATCACAGCGAGGTGCTCATCAGGAAAAGAAGCTCGCTCATGATATTAATTTGTGCTTTTTTCTGCTAACGACAAACGAAATCCGTTAAAATATGCATGTTAATATATATATATATATACTAGCCGCCTCCAGCGACCAGATTGTTCGCCGGGAATATAATTTCAATTGAATCTTGCTTCATTTTATATTCATCACATTTCTCCACCATACATTTTCTATATGCCTTTTCGATTTCTTTCGAAAGGGGACAGGCGACCCTTGATGACATATCTGGGCGTCATAAGCTTTCATATGAAATAAAAATTGTCGAAATCCCTCGAGTGGTTAGGGCTGGCAAACTGTCTGAAGGTTTTACCATATTATTTTAAATATATAGATGAGTCAGTCTTCCTTTCGACTTGGTGAACGATTCTGCTTTCTAGCATGGATGAATGCGCTAAACGTGGAAGAATGGATAATTACGATTGGAGATGGAATGCGTTTTTAATTTCGACTTTGAGAGTACTTTGGCTGAGCAACCAGTGAACTCTCAGTTTCGTTTCAGAACACTAATCGTCCATGTCGTCTCAACATCATGTTTTTGGAACTGCAACGGGATTGTAATCTTACTCGTAGGTTCTATGGCAAGTGATGCTCACGCTGTTTATATTGCCACAACTGTTTATTTTTACTACAATAATTCCAAAACATACATTAATTATCCTTGCTCAAGTGCTTTCTACAGATCCTCCCGCCCCTTTCCTTCCTCCGAATACGGAATAAGCATTCAATTTGGAGAAAGAAAATGCCATTTCTATAACAACATTATGCGAAGTTTCCTATTTACCTTTCAGACATTTAAACTGCTACTTCGTGTCAATTTTTCCGTCCAGTTCGTCTTGCGCTTCCTCATTCCAGCAGTTCTCTTACTTTTCTTCGAGGACGAGATTTTTAGCTATCTGAGTGGAGGTCTGACAACAGAATTTAAAAATTTTTTTGACTTCTTACCCTTCTTTCCGATTCTTCCGTTTAAGTTAAAGCAGCAGGTTTCCGCGACCCCTGACAGAGTTGTGCAGGCAGATAGGTATGCGTCGTTCAGTGGAGCAGCATCCAGATACGGCTACGCTCCGTCAAACATGCGGTAAGGATAGGACTATATATTTTAAAATCGAACATTCTTAAAATGTTTTCAAGGTGATAAATGACGCATGGTTAAAATGGAAGTTAAAAGTAGTTTTCACATCGTTGAAAGGCATTTCAAATTAAAGAAAAGTTTTTTCACAAAATAGTTCAATTAAAAAAAGTTGATAAAATTTATTAAAAAAAGCGAAAATAATGTAAAGATGGCGAAAAATGACAAAAAGATGAAAAAACAAAGTTGGATCTCGTATCATTTGATAATTTAAAGACATTGTAAACGTTTAACAGCATGCCGCTTTAAGTTTTTCACATAAACAGGAGTGCTTATTGTACTAATGTAAAAAGTTTTAAAATCCAACCATTGAATAGGGTTCTATTTTAGCTTCTATTTCAGAGCTTCCCAGTCCGGACAGGCAAAGGGTTGTTGTTCGAAAACAGAAGACGTTTTTCCGATTTTTTCTCATGTGGATGGTAATCTATTGTACCCATTATGGTGCAGGAGAATATATGTTTGGAATCGAGAAAACTTGGGTAGTATGTGATTCTGACGATTATTCAATAAATAAAGCACTTGTATACGAGAATATGAATCCAATGGTATATAATTCAGTAAGTATACCGCGCAGATGCGCTGGTCTTTTTTCCTTCTACTTCAACTTCAGTTAATTTCATTTTCACTTTTCATCTTCCCTCGTATACGTACTCCTGATTCGCGAAGCTCTTTTGAACTTGAACACGTTTCAATGATAAATATCAGATAATGCTGCAAGAGTACAGTCATGTGACATGTTTGGTAAAAAAACGATTGAAGAAACCCAATTACCCAGATAGCAAATGTAGCAGACTTGCACTGCAAATCTGCAAGCTTTCTGCAAATTTGACAAGAAAAGAGCACAAGCTTGTAACAAGTTTGAAACAAGTTAACGCAAGCTTCGAAGTCACCATGGGACGAACTTGCAGCAAGCTTGCCGCGTCAAACTCATTACAAATTATAGCAAAAATAGAGTACGAACACAACCCGGATTAGAACTCGCAACCTACCGGTTCGGAAGCTGACGCGCTAACCATTCGGCCAGTTAAACTCTGACAGGAGAAGATAGATTTAGCTAATACATCGTTCGATTCTATTCGTATACGATTTATTTTAAACTGATTTCTTGATTTCATTAATTTTTTGAGTTGAGAATATGATTTGAAGTCAAAGAGAGAGCAATTTTCGTTAATAACTACGCTTTGGTAGTAGAATAAATTATGAAATAAGAGTTCACAAAAATAATTACTTTAAAATGGGACAAAATGTACGTTTATTTTTCAACAAACATTGACTGTTTCTTCGGTTTAATTTTGTTTATAAACGTTAAAATTTCAACATTCAGAAAAAGGCGATATAGTTTTCTTGAAAGTGCGAGTTCTCTATTTAGTAAAAACATGGAAAATGTTTCAAAACATTTTTTTTTATAAAAAAGTTAGTTTTTTTACAAATTATCATTGATTTATTGAATTAATAAAAAGAAGGACGGTCTAGGAGATGCTATTAAAAATCGTATATTTTTTAAAAGAGAGACAAAGATAATTATATCTTTGTGCTATCTTTGCATCAAGCTTGTTTTGCAAACTTACAGCAAGCTTGCATTGCAAGGAGGTGACGCTATTTGTCACGGCGAACTTGTGGCAAACGCGTTTTGCAGGCGAGGGTGGGGCTAGTTGTCACGGCGAACTTTCTTCAAGGTCGCTTCAAGCTTGACGCGTCAAATTTGCAATGACAAGATCATATCAAGTCAAAACTAAACTTGCTGCAAACTTACGTGCTATATGGGTCAAACTCTAGCCCCATTCCACCTGCCCTGGCTTGGACAAAATCCAATCTCATGGCGATGCGATTTACACAGTATATAGGAATACATTTTGAGTATGCACAATAAAACATTATTAACTAAAAATGCTCATATTTCCCGTAATATTCAAATAATTGAATTCAAATTTTAATAAAATGTTTCTTTTACGTATTGTCAAGTATTGTGTAAGTTTCGTAAAATTCGAAAGAAAACTATGCATGTTAGAATTACAAAAACATGCAGAGTTTGAAATTTTCAATTTAATACCTATTGTTACTCATATTCTGATAAATATTTTTATTGTCTCACTTTGGGTCCTGGTAATACTCCTCAAGCTCTTTAAAATGACAACAGAATTAAACTCATAGCTAAAATCGTTTCCACGCTACACTTATTTATAAACTTACATGAAGCTAATTCATAGCAATCATGCGTATGCGCCTACATTACAGGCAATACAAATACTATTTTGCTACAAATGTATTTTTTACGCATTTATGTTATCACAGTTGTATTCTGTATTATTGTTGCAATGAATTAAAATGTTTCTTTTGTTTATGATATTGATTAGCTTCAATTTATTTATGTCCTCCTTTTGTTGCAGTTGATGTTCGAACAAAAGATGGTCACCTTACTAAAATGAATGACCCAAGGGCAAACAAATACTATGCTACAAACTCTTACAGATGTTATCTATCCGTCTTGGGGTCAACCATCCTTTTCGCATTATTTTTTCGTAGTTATTAGCTATTCAAATATGACGGTATTTTGTCACACAAGACCGACTATCACTGTAAGGAGCGGAAAGACGTTTCCACGTCAATTAAATCTGTAAAGATGAGTTGTGCAGAAAATATTTCTTAACTTATGCTTCAGAACAGGTGGCTTTACAAGACTTGCAAAACTAAACTGTAAAGCGACAGATTAAATCGCTAGAAGACGATTTTTTTTATCTTTCGGGGGCGATATTAAAAATATATTTTAATTAGTAAATGGGATTTTGACAATTCCTCGAAACAATTTGAATATAAACAACTTTACGAAGATCTAATAGCTACAGATGCCATCATTTTTGTCACATCTCTTGCTCCAGTAAGTTACTTTTTGCAGAATGAAGATGAACAAGAAAATACTGTATTGTGGATAATCCACTACCATCTTTTCGATATTATATACCCGTACGAATCGAAGATTTTTCGGTCAGGAAACGACAAAAATTCCCTTTGTATGTGACAAACTAGATAACTGATTTGAATCTGACAGACATGAAAACTGTTGATAAAATTTTTTAATTAGTCATAAATTCGAACTTACAATGGTTGATTGAAAACAACAAACACTATTACGAACACTCAAAGATCCAAAGATGTAATTTGTGTCTAACCGCAAGAAAACATTTCAATAGTTTAGAGTTGTGTTTAACCAGTCATTGAAAATCATCTACAGTTGGGACTGCACACGCACCTTTGCCCGTTTAGTTTCTTCTAGTAGTGGAAAGTCGGGTAAGACGACGAAGAGTGTAAGATGACGAATTGGATTTTTCTCGAAAATTACCATAGATTAATGCCGGATTCTGCATCATTAGAGACCTATAGCAACCAGGAACTCGTGTCACACCAAAAGATTTAACACCGTTATTAGTGTGATTCACAGTACTCGGTATTGTGTTTTTGAGTTGTTCTTACGGAACTTTGCTTACTTCTTGGTAAGACAGCGTTTAAGGAGTAAATATTTTTGATTTATGTATGTGATATTCGTAAAGAGGTACTCTAAACGTGTTCAATGATGTATTATTTTAATTTCGCCTGATGAGATGATATCTCCTTCAAATAAATAAATAAAAAAGTGAAGTCGGGTAAAATGACGAATTGGGATGAGGGTAATATGACGAACAGCTCCAAGCTGATTCATGAGATAGTCGTGCCACCTGGTTGCCACTTGCCATTCATACACCTCACTGGCTAATCAAATCCTTTTCAATGATGTATTATTTTATCTTTTCTGATGAATTGATATCCTTCAAATTTTTTTGAAATAAAAAGGCGAAGTCGGGTAAGATTGCGAATTAGGTGGAGGGTAAAATGTCGAACGCATCCGTGTTAATTTTTGAGCCCGTCGTGATATCTGACTGCCACTTGCCCTTCATGCACCTCACTGGCACTCCAGTGGAAAATGAGCATCTCATTAAAAGAGGAAAAACAGGACAAAGAAGATAAATTAAAACTGTGACAGTTTAAGAAGTCTGAAGTTAATAAGATTAAACACATCAAATCTGCTAAAAATTCTACGAAAAAGAAGAAAGTAGCTAAACGACACCTCGACTTCTAATGATCTGAATATGAAGAATCAATTCATTCATTTGAATTTCCTGATAACTATCTGGACCCAGAGGACGTGGATAATGAAGAATGAATCATTTGCAGTGAGGAAGCTAAAACGGAATTGGGATTCCAATATTCTATGTGCAAGCTCTGGCCCTATTCAACCTCTACTGGCTGGGACAAAATCCAAGCCCATGGCGATGCGATTTTCGTAATTGATTTCATTTCTTAAAGTTCGAATATCAAATTTCGATTGATAATATTTCATTTGTTTTGTGCTGTTCCTTTAGTCCGATTATGTTTATTTTCTGTTAAGTGCAATTTATTATGATCAAGATGTGATCTCAACAGTTTTAAATAGTATTTTATAGTTTACGGATGTTGAATTAAATTTTTATCTCAGTTCGTCATCTTACCCGACACTGCTCATCATCTTACCCGCACAGTCAGGTAAGATAACGAAAATGACAAATTTTTTTTTCTAAAATGAAATTTTAGGGTTTTAAATTTGAAAATAAAAATTAAAAAAATATCACTTTAAGATGAAGATTTGAAGAAGATTTTGTCGAAACAATAATCCCGTTGCATCGAATATTGAGGTGAGGAAAAATCCCCAAAACTTAAGGTCGCTATCTTACCCAACTCTCCCTTATTTCTGGTGGAAATTAAATTCTGTTTTAACAGGCGTACCAACTCTATTGAGTGATTTCTTCAAACATAGTTATTCCTGTTCAGTCCAAATTACTTATTATTATTATTTGGTAGTAAATTAATACTATTACTAATAAATAAATAAATACTGCAAAAATAGTTTAGAAATGCTTCATTCTTAAAATTATTTGTTTCATCAGATTAATCGATTTAAGCTATTTATTTCATACTCATTGTATCCTCATCATGTTGCCATCTAGGAACATTAAGTGCAATATGAATTCAAGTGATGGCGTTTCTTAATAACTGATAGCAGATTACTGCGGTGATGCCAAATGACATGTTAGTTAAGTTATAAGTCTGACTAAAATTTACATGCGCCATTTTGTTGTTTTAGATGACATTTTATTCTGAATTGAGGTGCAGTACTTATGTTTAAAATCCATCAACAATTTGTAATGAGGAGCTATGAAGAGTTTACGAAAAGAATGTTACAAAATTACATTATGATGATAATAAGTGGAAAATTACGCTTATATCAAAAGTTCATAATTCTAAACATTATTCGAAAGTATTTATAATTTAACTGATATAATTTAATAGAATTTAATTTTAAATAATAGTTATTTACATTCTATGTCGTAAGACTCTATATTAAAACTTAAATGGTTAATTTCATTCAACTTTTTCTATAGATATAAGACGTGTGAAAATATGCCGCTTCATTCTCTGCTGACAACGTCGATCGTAGCTTTGTATATGCAGTCAAACTTGAATCGTCATATGCAACATTTTATTGTTTTCTTTACTCATCGTACTCTATGATCCTAAAGGTCACGGTGGCCTAATGGTATGGTCTCGTCTTTAGGGCCGAAGAGTTCCAAGTTCGAAATCCAATTCCACTGAAGATCCTCCGTGTATTCGACCTGTTGTACGTTAAATCATATGTAGAGGATAAACGTCCACTCGCTAGTGTGGCGCGGAAGTTTGGAGAGGGGGATACCAGATCAGGTGTCGTCTTCGTCATCTGACAGCGGTTCAAAATTACGAGTCCATCCTTAAATAGCCCTCGTGTTGCTTCAAAACGGGACGTTAATATAACTAAACTACTACTCTATGTCATTAATTTTTATATCTTAAATTTATTTTTAAAGTGTTCATTATTAGTTCAAAGTAGATACATTTAGTTAATAATAGATATTACATATCATCATTAGGCAACCGCTTGTGATTTAATCTAGGTAACCTTTGGGCAGCAACAAAAAAAGATATATCCCTTTACCTTATTTTGAAACTATTTTCATCAAATGATTATAGTATATTGTTGCAAAAGAAACTTCTTATCTTAGGATGTAATAACTTATTTTTCTACTATTTACAATTGAGTGAGGACATTTTGCCTTTTGTTAGAATAATTAATTAGTGATTCTTAAATCTAAACACTTGTTCTGTAACGGTAACCACGTAGCGCTTCCTCTTAAAAATGATTTCATACACCTCATTTACATCGTTACAACATAATTTGCCCATTTTATGGTCCAAATATTTAATAGAATTGAACTTATGATACCGGCCCAATCTCGGCCTCTCCCCTACTTGCTATATCATAGAAGTATACGAGAAAGTCGAGGGCAGAATAATATCCATTTTTTCCTCCTCCTTTTGAAAGTTGAGTATTCCTCTCACATTAGGAGTGAGATTGACTCATTTTCTAAAGTGAAAGAACCAATCCGAGTAATGAGATATCCTTGCGTTTCTCGTCAATCAGATATAAATTATTGTCGGGAAAGAAACCAAACTGTGGGAGATATTCTGAGCTTCTCCTATAGTATTTAATAAAGAGTAAAGAAGTACGTATATAACGGTAATGCCTTACGTTATTTTAAGCTCATCTTAATATTTTTTTAAATATTTATAATATCATAAAAAAATATTTATATTTCAGAGAATTTTTTATTTTAATAAATTTTCAAAATGAGATACAGTAATTTTTTCCTTTTCATTCAAAAATACTTTTGGAATGTGCTTTTTGGAAGATTGTTCTGCGACAAATAATCATAGAACCATATTTCAAAGTTTCACTTAGCTGAGGTATCGCTGAAATGTTGTTACTTAAGCATCTTACTACTTTCTTTTCGTTCAATGTCTTCGTTGGTTGGCTTTTTATCAGATAATTCATGTGTAATTCTATATGACTTAAAATTTCTCGGCGAAAATAATCGTAAGATCTCAGAAATTTGATTCGATACCAAAAACATTTCTGTTTATTCAATTCAAAATTTAAACTTTCAGACCGTAAACGTATTGAATAAAAATAACTGGTCGCTTATAGAATTAAACCCCAGTAACATGAAAGTTGTATAACTCCAGGGAAATCTTCCTATAAAACTAATTCACGTAGAAACACGTCATTCACCTGTGCTGCGGTCTCTCTTAGTTTACTATTATTGTTAAGTTAATTCGTTACTGCTTCAAGTGCAAAGTGATATTCGTAAAATTTTTTGTTTATCAAAAATAAACAAGCTTTATCAAATTATGCTACTGAGTGACAAAATTTCCTTTAGTAGGAAAAAGTTCTTAAAAATGTTGTGCTTTATTAACTTTAAACTGTACTTGAAATCAATATAGTTACAAAGAAATGCAATATATCGTTGAAAAGGACAAAAAATTGCCAAACAATATCCAAATATTTTTGTGCAAACTTCTATTGCTTTATTGTACTAAACTTACTAAGTTTTAAAACTGATTCAAATTTCATAGGTTTGCTTTTTTTCATTTTTAGCCCTTGACTTTTATATATTCCGTTAAGATGAACATGTCACTAGTTGAGATTTAAGTGCATAGCCCTCTTACATTTTTTATAAATTTATTTTTAAAATTTGTTATCGTATCGTATACACGACTACCCCTGTACTCGGAACGTCCAGAATGATTTTAATGGAATTTAGCATTCATGTTTCTCATTGTTCAACTAAAAATGTGTGGGCCTCGGTGGCCTAGTCGTTAGTTCTCGGCTTTCGAACCGGAAGGTTCCAGATTCGAAACCCGATTCCACTGAAGATTCACCGTGTATGCGGGCCTGCTGCATGCCAAATCATTCGTAGAGGGCCAAACGCCCTCCCGCTGGTGTGATGCGGAAGTTTGGAGAGGCATGCGTAGAGGGCCAAACGCCCTCCGCTGGTGTGGTGCGGAAGTTTGGAGAGGAGGTGCCAGCTCAGGTGTCGTACTCGGTTCAAAATTACAAGGTTCTTCCCTAAAGAGCTCTCATGTTGCTTCAAAATGGGACGTTAACATAAGTAAACTAAATCAACTAAAAATACTGTAATGGTAAATAAGCCCTAACTCTATCCCAGATAGCACGTACGTTTGTAGCAAGTTTGATTTTTACTTGACATTATCTTGTCATGGCCAATTTGACGCGTCGATGTTGTAACGAAACTGCTGCAAATTAACCAGGCAGAATCGCTACCCTTGCTTTCAAAACAAGATTGCCAGGGCGAAAATAGACAACTAGCGACACCCCTCCTTGCAATGCAAGTTTGCTGTGAATTTGTCATGACAAGTTCACAGCACGATTGCAAAACAAGTTTGCTGCAAAGATGATAGCACTAAAACAGAGAAAGATCTTTCTCTGTTTTAAAAAACATACGATTTTAATAGCATCTTCTAGACCGTCCGTCTTTTTATTAATTCAATAAATCAATGATAATTTGTGAAAAAACTAACATTTTTATAAAAAAAAAATGAAACATTTTCTATCTTTTTACTAGAACTCACACGTTAAAGAAAACTTCATCGCCTTTTTCTTAATGTTGAAATTTTAACGTTTATAAACAAAATTAAACCTAAAAAACAGTCAATGTTTGTTGCAAAATAATAACTTATACATTTTGTCCCATTTTAAAGTAATTACTTTTGAATTCTAATTTCATAATTTATTTTGCTAGTTAAACGTATTTTTTAGCAAAAATCGCTCTCTCTCTTTGACTTCAAATCATATTCACAACTCATATTCACAATTCTTTGACAAATCATATTCTCAACTCAAAATTTAAAAAATTAATGAAATCAAGAAAACAGTTTAAAATAAATCGTATACGAATCGAATCGAACGATGTATTTGCGAAATCTATCTTCTGCTCTCATAGTTTAGCTGGCCGAGCGGTTAGAGCGTCAGGTTTGGAAGCGGTAGGTCGCGAGTTCTAATCTGAGGTTGTGTTCGTACTCTGTTTCTGCTATAGTTTGCAATGAGTTTGACGTGACAAATTTCTGGCAAATTTGACTCGCGGTGACGTCGAAGCTGACGTTAACGTGCTGCAAACTTGTTTCAAGCTTGCACTCTTGTCATGTCAAATTTGTTGTAAGCTTGCGGATTTGCAGAGCAAGATTACTGCAAACTAAAATTGCTATCTGGGATCCCACCTGTGTTGAATGGGGATGATTCACTGGCATTCATCAGATGGACTGATTAGCACGGAATTTAGTTGAAATGTTTTATCATGAAGTTACTTTCATGGAACTTGGGGCCGCGTGCCTTAGAGGACAACTAAAATTCTGTAGGGTTAACTTGTAAAGCATCTTATTAAAATTTGAACAATACTCCGTCAGAAAAAACTAATAAAATAGTTATTTATAAGATATTTTTCCTTTCTCCTACAAAAGTTTTTAACCCATTATCTGCCATTGTCCCTTTTTCGGGACGTTTGTTTCAAATTATTTTCAACTAAACAGTGCAATTTTTAACTTCGATTGTTGTGTCTGAATGTTGAACTGACTGCTATAAGAAGTAAAAATCCTATAAAATTCATTTTTCTAATTAAAAAGATAATTAATTCTAATTAAAAGTTAATTAAATAGTTTAATTTAAAAATTCAGAAATAGCGTTTTCTTTCGTATTTAATTATTTTCATTTATGTTTGAAAAAGTGAAATACTAGAGTTTTAGCAGGTAATGGGTTAATAACCCTTTATTAAGACAAGACCAGGCTGGGTACTCAGATAGTTTCAAAATAAAAGACTAAATTGTCAAAATTATTAGATAACAAATACCTCGAAATAGTTAGATAAATAGTTATCATTGCTTCCTCTATAGGGAATTGTTTAATAAATGCTATCTTTCGGTGTATTCAATCTACAGCAACTTCGAGGCAACGTACACACATAATTCTTGTTTAAGCTTTACTAAAAGTTAAGCAGCATCAATCAAAATGTCGAATGTGCCTTATCATCCCCACCATGCCCACAGCCTCAACGAGTTCGTTATTTTTGAAGTTGTAGAGTAGAGGAATAATTGCGTTAAATTTCCATATATTTTCTGAAATAATTTGGTTAATATTTATTTCTCTATTCCTCACACTAAATTGCCATTTTAAA
>BGPR01000053.1:1932558-1980641 GCA_013235015.1 Araneus ventricosus | reverse complement strand
TTTTAATTTAAAGTTCAATGCATAACATTTTCTATGTTTTCCTTACTTTGTATTAAATTCGGAAGAATCTAGCAATAATTTAGTATTCTGATTAATTACTTTCAACATAAAAATTCCCAAATGTCCCGCAGTAATCATAACGGAAATCACCATTTTATTCAGGGTATCCCTAAGAGATTTTCAATTTCTCTATAAAAATAAGCAACATTTTTCTTTCCTTGTTTAGAATTTAATTTTCCTTTCGCCTATGTAATTCTCTTATCGCTCCTCTATTATATTCTAATCAAGAAACTTTATTCCGAAGAGGTTAGAAACCTTTTCCTATTCGAATGATTTGAGTTTTATTTTGATTGCAAATAACTGCAATCATCGAGTTGGTTCTCTTGATGAGAGACATCGGGCCTCTTGAGAAATGAAAGTCGAGATCCGCCCTCGAAAACACTGATATGGCCTCTTATTTGAGTCCTAGCAATTTTACGACACGGTTTATCGATTGCGTTATTGCGTTAGACACTTCTGTTTAATGGTAAGAGTTCGCTTGAAGCTGTGAAGGATTCACGTCATTGAATGGATCTGCGAATGACAACTTCACTTAATAAATTGGAAGCATTTAAACGCCCTGGCAGTATCAACCTTCTCGGTTTAATCGTATTTACGCAATTGGAATTCAGCTACACTCATCAGCAGAAACTACATTGCGCAGTGATATATTTTTGCCTTTTTTCATTTAATGTTCAGTATTTTAATAATTTTAAAATATTTTACTTATTACATTTTCGACTTGACGAAGGGAAATGTTTTATTAATGAAATTTTAAAGAAATAATGAAAGGTTTTTAAGAAAGGTATTTTTAATTAAAATTTAAAGTCAAATGAAATTATTTTAAAGTTCAACATTTTAAATTATTTTTAATGAATTCCTTTCACTTTTTTAACTAGATCGGCATAACATCCGTTGAAACATACAAAACTTAAGCATGTGCAAGGTTAAGAAGGAAGATAGCAGCAGTTGAATGAAAATTTAAGTCGAAATTTTTTTAAATATACAGCCTCTGATTTCATTAATACAGTATTTAGAAAACATTAAAAAATGCCTAATAGTTTTTATTTTAATAAATTAGGAGTGGAAATATCGTTTTATAAACTGAAATTTAAACTCAAAATTTTAAAACTATTCACTCGAATATTTTAGTAAATTTTCTGTTTTTTCAACAATATTTGTTATGATTTTTAAACTTAAAATCATTCTGCTCTAAAATATAATGATATATTTTACAATTTTTCCCAAATACCTTTTTAATTAGCTATTATCAAAAACTCTTTTATAGAAAATTAATCCGAAAAATATATGCAAGGAATTCAAATCCTCAGAGAAGAAATTATGCAAGAAGATTACCTTTTGGGACTGCAAAATAGTTAGGTTCTGGTGTCTAAAAAGAAAAAAAAGAAGAAAACTGGCATAGAAAAAGAAGCAGGACCTGGAAATACATTCAGTTGAAATCATATCAGCTTAAAATAACACAGCGAATTTCATAAAGATTAGATAAATATTTTTCTCTCTTTCTCTCTCTATATATATGTAATAATCTCACTTAATTTAATTTTAAATCCTAATATTATATATTTTAAAGTCTTAATGTATAACAAAATCACTTTTCTTAAACTCCAGTTTCGTTCTATTTCCCGGGCTGGAGGTTTATTAAATCTCTCGTCTTGGCATATTAATTACTAAAAGAATATTTTAATTTTAAAATATTTTTCCACGCGCACACAAATTGCGAAATCAGCGACTCCTTGACGCCATGCATCTTCCCTAAAACGCCTACGTAATTTATTAAAAATAGCCAATATTCCCTTCACTTTGATAACGTGTTATATTGTTATTCCCTTATCTGAGAGAATCAGGGATTTTCTGTACACTTTTTTTATTTAAAACTTTAACTAAGATGTTGGTACGTCCGCCACTCTCCAAAATATTTTTATAATAAAGCAAATTGGTTAACAACTCGGCTGTTTTATGACTGCAACAACGAAAACGTTTTATATAAAAATATATATTGGAACTCAAATATCTCTTAAATTTTATAAAAACACTATCATTAATCAACTCATAAGAATTAACAAAACATGCAACGATAAAAATCCAATCAAGAAACAAAATCAGCACCTTATAAATAACCTTAATAGTAATAAAATTCCTACCTCCTTCTACGAACCTTCAATTAATGACTTTAAGATGTAAGTAAAGGATTGCATATTAGAGCTATGCTGGCTCAGTTTTAATACTGTGGCAGGGTCTCTCAAGCCAGACAGGTCTAATGTGATTACCTCGAAAACGCATCTTTCAGTCGTTTATTAATGGAATTCAAATTAAAATATTATTTAACATTTACCGTTTCCTCCTTAATTTATAAATACACCCTTTTGTTATCATTTCCCTTTTTTATCATCATATATTTAATATTCATCGTTTTCTCAATGTAGATCGCTTTCATATTTATTTCCATCGGTATCGTAATCTTAATAGAAACTCCCCCCCTCCCCATCTTTTGAAGTTTGGCGCAAAAGAATGTAATTTGATATTTCTTAAACATTCGGAAACTACACGATTCGATCCGTTCATTTCTTTGTTCTTTCTCGCCTTGGCTGCACCCCTTAGTTTTAGATACGTAAATTTTTTTTCTAATATTTGGTATTTCATTCGAATTCTTGGTCTATCTTAATGCTCGGGGTGAAAGCAGTGGTTTTAGCTTTAGGTAGCACTGTTCGCATAAAGCATTATGATTTCTCTAATTTTTTAGCGGTTCGTATAGATTTCACTTATTTACCCCTGATGAGCAACTATACGCTTTTACCTATAAACTACAGTCTTTCCATTTAAATTTAACATTGATTGATTTTCATGACATTGATATATATATATATATATATAAATCCAAAAACAACATGTGTTTGGATTTATATTATATATATATATTTGCACTATGAAAAGGTTGCTTAGCACCTTAAGTGTAAAAAATTATACAAAAAATTATATGAGAATAAATATATAGAATTCAAATTAAAATATAATATATATATATATATATATATATGGAATTCAAATTAAAATATAATATATATATATATATATATAAACGGAAGCCGGAGGTAAATCCGAGTAAAGAAGAAAAATGAGAAGAGAAATGGAAGATAATCAAGTAAAATAATGTGAAAAATATAACAAAACTCCATTTGACTTTTGTCTTATAACATATAGCTGTTATACTTAAGTTGCTTTAAGCTTTGTTTATAGCTTTTATAGCTGCTATACGCTTTGTTTATAGTTGTTATACTTGTTATATAATAAGAAATTGACACTAAATAAAGAAAAATACAGCACACTGTGCGAGACTTTACTCTATATGATAAGAAAGATTTGTCTTCTAATCACCTGTAGTCTGTTCTACTCTTCTATGCTTGTTTATTACTTCATGTGTGATGACTAGACTTATTGATAATGAAAGAAAATAAGAATAAGTAAGCCTATAAGTGTCTAGATTTAACACACCTGTAATACAGAGTTTAGGAACGTTTGATTAAAATTCTGTAAATCCTAATTAAATGTCGTTAATCCTTCGACTATAGCATTTAAATCACTTAAAACAATGACTCTCAGGAAATCAACGGACAATTTAACTTCTAGGAGGTTAATTCGTGGCTATTCTAGGGAGTTAACCCGTGTCTATTCTAAAAACTTAATCAGTGGCTCCTAGTGATTCTAAGAAGTTAAATCTTGACGGAAACATTTCTTCAAGCTGCTTTCTTTCAATTTCTACAATTCGTTTCAGGGAAAAAATTAATTTAAATTTCAAACTGAATCTTTTGCGCAAATATTCTTTGTCCTGTTTCATCTTAACAAAATATCCACTCTTTGATCATGTGATTCTAAGTAATTGAAATTGTATAAACAACGGAATAAAAAATTGCATTGCCGGTGTTGCAAACATTGTTTGGGTGTATGTGATGCTGAATGCAGAGATGTAGCCTATTTTCGTAAACTAAGCAAACTATTTTGGCAGTCAAACCCAACAAATTTTGAACTCCTATCCATTTAACAGGTTTCTAAAAAAGTTTCCCGATGAAAAATATTTTTTTTTCTTAAGGAAACTGAATATTATACTACAAGGAATAAATATTATCACTGCGATTTTGCCTTTGATCTTAGAATTAAATATAAAAATCAATTGAATTTTAAATTTACTCTTTGAAAGACTGCTTCGTTGGGAAGACCTTTAATGGATTTTTTTCATTATGTGAATGCATACATGCAAATATATATATATTTCTTAACTTCTAACTTGAAACCTCTTCCGAATAAAATTATTTCTACAGAATGCTTTACTAATTTCAGAAAACTTGTAGCTGTGTCAACTTTAGGATTGTTTCTTAAAAATTCATTTCGAGCTTTGTGTTTCTGGAATTCTTCAAGTTGTTTTCCCCGATATTGTAAAGTATTTCAATGAACTGCTTCTTCCGGAATCTTTGTACTATTTGCCAATCAAAAATGAAACTGAAGTTATTTATTTTTAAACCCCTAAAAATTTATGGGTTTCATGCAACATTGTCGTATGTGTTCTGTATATTTTATAAAATTTTCAAAATTATCATAATCATGTTATTATCCTTGTCAGATTCGGGTTAAATCAACTACTTCAATCTATTTACAAGCTTAATTTTGCATTTGAGTGATGTCAAAACAAATCAATATTCCTTATTGACCTATATCTTCCTATAAAATTTGAAAGAGCTGATTTATTTAAATTTTTAAATTTTAAATAAATGTAGTAAATTAACTTTATATTTTTTCATTCATAATTTTACATTTAAATCAGATAAATATACACTTCTATTAGACCTAAAGTGTAAAAATGTTGCGATGCTTTGAAATTTTGGTCAACTACAAAATTTCAATAATTTAATGAATATTTAAAATGCATAAAATAATAAGGGAGATAATATGAAAATTTAAAAGAAATTGCCATTATCTCAAGGTCTGCGATCGAAGATGACCCAAAATCTTCAATTAAAAGTTATTTTAATCGAACATTCGGGACTGCTAACGTCGGAAAACGAAGCTTTTATGACAAATCGGTTCTTTCGGATAACAAACACTTCGCAGGAAAAGCACAAGAACGACGCTGTGTAACATTTGCAGAATTGGATCTTGCTGTCATACGTTGGCGCCACCACAGGAGAGATAAACTGAGGAAAGTGGGATAGCAAAGGGCTGCAAGGATCAACAGCGATCTCTCCATATGTATATATGAGAATGGAAAAAGAAAGTGAGAATTAAAACTTTCATATATCTATGAACAGTTTCAAGGACGGGATTCGGACAACTGCATACATAAAGTTTTTTCGTTGCATGCATTATTTCTGCATTCCTTAGTTTTAATCAACTTATAAATATTTTAACCAAATGATTTTTACATAATTCAATGAGACCTGCAATGAAAAAATGCTTAGTGTGATAGAGCTTAAAATGAGTTGATTGTTAATAACTGTGTTCACACAAGACACTCAGCAAGAAAATCGGATTATTGCTGTTACATTTAAATAATTATAGAAAGAAATTATATGCAACTTTTAATTTCTTTTCGAGTTCCCATATAAGAATTAATTTAACTCCACTAAAGAAACTTTGTAAAATCGATTAACAAATAACGAATATTTTAAGCAATTGTCTTTGAACTGATTTTGTTCGTTATCCAATCACTCATTGTATATTCTCTCTAAACAAAAAAGAGCCATATTTACAACAAAATGCAGGTATCTGAACGGCGTTCTTCAAATTTGCTCCTTTTCTAATCTAATTAGACGGAATGTATATTAACCCTCCTAGCGACTCAAACGCCTTTTTCCGCTTTTTTTTTTTTAGTTCAAAAGCAGATAGCTCATATGTATATGTATATTTTCTTAAACAACCATGGATATAGTATTCTTAAGATTTTAGAGATATAATTGAATACACAAAGATCGATTCATTTGCTTTGAAAGCAAAGTTTTTTAACCAGACAGCTAAAAGATCAAAATAATTCGACGCGTGGAGGGTTAAAGGATTTTCTTCTTCTTTCTAATCCTTCTGATCTGAATCAGATCAGATCCATGAAATCGTTCGCCTTCATCACCTCCAACACGAAATCTGGTCGCTAAAGCAGGTCATCATAAACCAAGTCAACACAGTCAAGTAGATGTTGCGGAGTGGCCTCATTCATGTTTCACTTTGTGCAGATATTGAACTGCTTATCACCACGAGAGAATTTGAGGGTTTTTAAGTGGCCGGAAGTTAAGCGAGCCAAAGCTGTTTGGTCTTTCCTGTCCACCTTAAAATGTATAGCAGCACCGGGGCCTTCACTACGATACCATGAATGAGCTGGTGAATGTCTCCAAGAAATGTTAACAAAGGCCTTTCCTCTTGAGTATAACTCAAGGTAGGTCAAGGGAACTCTGGACAGACTTCTTGGAATTTTTAATAAAATGAGTTTATATTCCTAACTCGAAATTTCAGTTGTTTTGCACTAGAAACCAAACCCTAATAGGATGGATGATCAACAGATCTTAGGAAAAAGAGAATATGACAATGATGAGGCCCGAATCCTTAAACTGTTCTCCAAGCTTTCATATTGTATCAATGTGAGGATATATGATCTCCAACCGGTTTTAGAATCGAAGATTCCGAAAGCGCTTTAGGTCTTTGACAACGAGAACTGAAATTCACAGTTTTCTGGTCACGAAACTGAAACTGTGTTACCAACCTTCCACATTCTGGGGATAGATAGATTTTATAACTCGCTCTTGTCAAAAGTCAAAGGGAAGAACCTTTTATAATGAAATGTACCTGCCAGTAGGTACAATAAGGAATTAAAATGTTTGGGTTAATCCTCATTAGAGCATCAAATCAATTGCTGATATCTATCATTCATACGTTGTTGTCCATACGTTAGATGAAGCCTGCGAAGTGATCTTTCTATCCTAAGAAACACTGAATCTATGTGATAAGAATAGGTGACATAATCTTTTCCTAAGTGCTAATAGCTGACGTTTCACTGCACCGAATCAATATTTCTGTTTAGTTTTGCTATTAAGAAAGTAGCCACAACCAAATACAACAGATTTTGCAGAATCAAGTATTGTATAATGTTGCTCTGTCTTTTCTTTTTATTCTCGTACCTCCATAAAGTGTACTTTTTATGCTTCTCTGAGGACAAAATGTAATTTTTTTAATGAGCTTCTGGATTGACTCCATTTTCTTTATTTTACATGCATTTATTCTGTTAACCAGGAGGTGCATGTAGAGGCACTATGGAATTGCAACACCTTCGAAGTTTCTTCAGTGTATATGTTACCAGAAATGTATGAAAGCAGGCATTCTACAGAATACCTAGGCATTTTATAGAATGCCTAAAACTGTCCGGCAATGTATGAAACGATGAACATTTCACACATTTCCTAGGCATTCTATAGAATACTAAATAACAAACCGGCAAAGTATAAAATACATCGCAGATTCGATTTTATAAGAAATTAAATTAAGTGCAATTCAAAATAAAATTGTATGTTTTCTTGATACAAGTAGGTCCATATTTCATTTTGTTTTCTTTAATAAGAAAAGCAAAAATTTTGTTTTGTACAACCTTCATTTGTTTTTCGTATTTTGAATAAAAGTTCTTTAATGGTACTCTTTCATTATTTTTCAAAATAACTTTTGTATATAGGAATGCATGTCTTTTAAATAATATAACTTTTTCATGCTTTCCGTAAATAGCATTTGTCATTCTACAGAGCGCATAGGTATTATATACAATGTCATTGAAATATATAATAATTCTCATATTTCTTACTTTGCCTAAAAACGCTCGGCATTATATAAAATGCCAAGATATTCTATAAATAGTCGGCATTTAATACATTGCTGGTAGCATATAAATTACTAATTAATTTAATATTGCACGTAGCATTTAAATTTATCATCCGTCTTAAACTGTTTTCTTTCTTAAGTTATTAATCTAGAGAAACTAAAAAAATTCGTTTTGGCTACACTCTTTGGAAAGGGAAAATGTGCAGACATATTGTTTTATTAAAACGTTATTTTGCTCGGACTGCTATGCGCAGAAGCCTATGCCCTGTTTTTTTCTTGTAATTGGGTAGTTCTAATTGAAGAGGACGGGACTGTCAGCGGAACAGTTCCTCATATATGACTTCTCCTACTGTTCCGTTGTGATAACTTTCACCACTCGTGGCTTATTTTCGAGAGGGAAAAAAATTTCTCTACTAAAAATAAATAAGAAAATCAAACATTAATAAATGCTGAATAAAAAATATTTAAATTTTATTTAAATTTTTAAATTAATTGAATTTGAATAATATTTCTCAAAATTTAAAATTATTTTTAAAAATGGTTTTAATAATTATTTTAATAGAAATTTTAATAATAATTTTAATAAGTATTTTAATAATAGCTTTGAAAATCTTATTATACTTTATTAAAATTTTTTCTTTAAAAATCAAAAATAAATATTTTTATCAATTTTTACTTACAAATTTTGAAAGATCTGCAAAAAAGGCATTTTGAAAACATCATGGACCAAAATATTTTTCTTTACTGCCTTACTTGGGTTCGTGGCACTTGATTTGAGAGTACTCTACAATAGAATAAGGCAGCTTGACAGACCATAACTTCTTAAAGAATATCAATAATTGTATTCACATATCAAACATTACAGAGCATCTATAAATAAATATAAAAATTGTAATCATTTTTTTATCTTGACAATTCCTTTGACTACATCATATATTAAACATTCCATTCCAACATTAAAAATGATATTTTCTGATTCGCAGAATAAATCTGTATACACTGCATGCATTAGCAATGATTTCAACGATGGAAATGTATTATATTTGGCTACATGGAAGTAAATGTTATTTAGTTTTGCACTGGGACAGAGCCAATAAGAAAGGAATTTGTTTTTAATATAACTAACAAATAATATTCAGTTTTGCTTATTTTTAGTATGGTTATAGTATAAAATCTTTTCTAATAAATATAAAAGTAATTTCATCAAACGTTGGTTTTGCCTGCATTGAACGTATTTTTTTATTCTTCAGCTGCATGTGTGTAAATATTTGTAAGTAAGGGTAAGGAATGCAAGAAAAGAAATTGAAATAAAAAAATAAATGTAATAAAAAAACTTTGAAATTAAAATTAATCAGTTATAAACTCACCTGCTTCTAGTCAAAAATGTAATAATCAAATTAATGTAAAAATTAAGTTTTAAAATATCCAACATTACTGTGTGTCGTAGGATTAAAAAGTTACAAAAACCCCATGATCACAATGCGCAAACCACGACAGCCGTTACTATTAAGTTTTTCATCCTCAGACTTCAAAAGGCACAAAAAATCTTAAGAAGATGTATGCATACAGATTATAGACGATTTGTAATGTTCCACTATAGAATATAAGAGATAAAATTCAATAAATTTATTTAAATGTTTGAATAAAATTGAAATGCTTTGAAGATAAATCCTTAAATATGATTTAATTTGAAGTGAACACTGAATTTTTTCATATTTTCAAGAGTCCTTGAGTATGTCCTTTGAATTTTTTATATTGAAAGTAAGCCTCCTGTGCCTTTTTCTCCATTTACTGAGATAATTATCAATACATGTAACCATACCATCATGAACCGTAGTTAGCAAGGCGCGAACTAACTTTGATTTATTGGTAGTTATTAACCCGAAATTCTTGGATTTGCTAATAAGCTGTCTAGTGCTTCCTCCGCAAATTCGTAAAGTTTTCTTCCTGATAATCGAATTACTTTCACGTCTTTAATAAAGACATCCTCTGATTTTCCAGTGTTCTATAAAAGACAGCTTCGGATACTTAGAATAACCCTTACGATGTCTAAAAGGAAGAATTATGGTTAATGGGTCAAATTCATGAATTAGCAGAATCGTTAAAAGACTGAAAACTTCGGTTGTATTTTTAGTCGCCAGAATATCGGAAAACGTATTTAGATTAATGGATGTTTTAAAATGTTTCATTAACGTTGCCTTAAATGGAGATAAAGTTCGATTTATAAGGATTTCCTACTGCGTCATAAAATATTTTGCCGGGTTTCATTTATTTCTAATATCAGATAAAGTATTTTGTATGAATTTTTTAGGTAAATTGAGTGATTCTTAGAAAAACAAGAAACGAATTACAGTATACTCTCGATTATTCGTGCACGGATTATCCGGTTTGCGGATTATCCGTGCTTATTCCGGACTCACAAAAAATTTATAGAGAAACATTTTCACGCTTATCATGCATGTAAAATCGATGTTGATGTTCGATCGAGAAGATTCATTCCATAAAACTTGTGAGCCGTGACGGCGGAGGCTAAAGAATAGATTTTTTCTTCCTCCACGTGCTATCTCTACCAGTTCAACCCCTAATTTTTCGAGAAATGAATCATCCATATCCTGCTAGCTCATTCCCGTACGAACACGCTTTTCTCCGACACGCCATTCTTTAACTTCTTTGTCTTCTTTCACTTTCGAACGTGTTCCTATAAATTTTACGTCTGGTTTATCGTCAGTTAGTTGCGTGAAATTTTTTACTGGTAAAAATGAGTGGTGTGAAACGAAAACGAAACGTTTTAAATGTTAACAAAAATTAGAAATCCTTCAAAAACTTGATAATGGAGAATCAGCTAGTACTGATGCAGAAGATGTGCTAAATGAGGGAAATACAATTTCTCATTTTGCTGCTCTACAATCTGTGGAAACTTTCTTAGATTATATGGAACAAAGAGGATTTGATTGGTTACTACGGTTCGTAAAATATGTGTCGATATACGACAAGAGATGAACAAACAGCAGAAGCAAAGACTCATTACAGATTTTTTTTAAGCAGCAAATATTAAAAGGAAAATTCCTAGTTTGATGTTATACAGCATGCAAATGTAAGTAATTTTTATATTTTTGTACTGATGTTGATTTTTCTTTAATAAAAAGGAGTTTTCGGATTATCCGTGTTTTTCTATTGTCCGTGCGATCCCACCCGGTGATTAACCCGGATAATCGGGAGTGCACTGTATCTAGATGATAACGCCACTCATTTTATTTTCTTCAATAATTAATAATGAAATATCAACAATTAAAAAACTTTTGATAAAGTATATTAAAATGTAACATTAAGGTTTCAAAAGCTATGTAATCCTGAAAATTGTGTTTTCATGTGTGTTTGTTTGAAAAGTTCAGAAGTTTTCACTTAACTAGTTTACCTTCACAAGTCAAGCTGTTCGATTTGAAAATCACTAAATGCATATTTAAATGAAAGCAAGCAGGATAACTATTTTATATATTGTGACGAAATTGCTTTGTGGGTGTACGTGAATGCAGTCCAATAAGCAGGATTACAAAAATAATGCTCTTTATTTTACAGGTATTCTAAGCAAAGAAACATAACACAAATATTAAAACAGCACTTGTAAAGAAATTCACAACAGAGATTACCATTAAATCTCAACACAGCCCTCAAAGGTTTCTTATTAGCTCACCAGCTTGCTTGCAGATCAAACTCCAATTGACTCTTCTTGGCTTGAGAGCTTGCCTTTTATACTTTTCAACAGGAAGTGACTTCATTACGTAGGAAGTGACATAATTTCTAGAAAGTTCATGAAACCAGTAGAAATATGTTGAAAGTTCGAGGTCCTTCTAGAGAATTCCACTTGTCGCCAAAGTCGCCAAAATGGTCGCCAAATTTGTCGCCAAATTTATCGCCAAGTCGCCAAGATTAGCATCTCAGGGAAACGAATTTATAGCTTTGTAACAATATTTTGCTGGATTAATGTCCTTTTTCAAAGTTGAAATAATGTATGGAACAGATATCGTCACTTTGGACCATGATCAAATTCAAACAGCACTTGAGTCAGCGCTCTATTCTCCAAACTTTTGCTTCACGTAACATGAGGGCAATTGAGCCACGGCATCAGATTTAACCAGCACAACACAAGTTTGGTTAATCTTCAATAAAATCAGAAATCAGTTTTGAGACTGTAATTTTCCTTTCCTGAAGCTGATATTCTGCCATCAGGCCAACGCATCTGAATAACCACCGATGATTTAAAAATCCACCTTTTTATATGACAATTTTTAAGTAAGGATTAAATGTCTTTTCCTAGTCTTTTCTGGTGTCTGAAAAACTAACTTATCTTCATTATAATATACATTTTAGAAATGAAATATGTAGGAATAAGAACGTTTTTTGAGCAATATTCTTTAAAATGCTTCTGAGGAAGAAAAGATAAAATTTTAAAATATACTAAAATTATTTTATATAAGTTGATTTGGTTATTAGCAATTAGCTGGCAAGTTTTTAATTTCCAATATAAATAATAAGGAATTTTTAACGACATAGAACTATGTTGAATGTCAGATGACTAAATTATTCTTCTTTAAAATGTTAAAAATTATGAAATAATTTCTAAAATATTTTTTTTTCTTTTTGTCGAAATGACAGTGCAATTTCATACAGCAAAAGTAAAGAGATTTTATTTGTTTAATAGTTTTAGTTCCTCTTTCAATAAATTAGCATTAAGCTGTCAGTTCATTTAAAAATCACCCATTTGTATTTCTAATTCTAGTACTTTGGTACCGTTCATCATTTTAACATATGATTTAGTTCCTTTGTACAGTATTTTTTGCTGGGCATACATAATCCGTAATTATATTTCTAAATTTGATTTTACTTTTCAGACGTGAATTATAACTCCAAAGCAAACAGTTTTCTTATAAATTCGTTTGGAAGATAAAGTTAAAACACACGTTTACAGGGTGTTTGATATAACGTTTACACTAGAGTTTTATAACGGTTACACTAGAGAGTGCTGAAAAACTAAACGGAATTATATAGCTTTCGTAAAATCGGAAAAGTGATTGTCACTTTATGAAGCGTAGGGAAAGAAATGAAAATACACAAGTAAGAAAAATGTGCTTTAATAATTCCAACAGTTACATTTGCGATATATACGGGACGCCCCAGAAGTTGTTCTTAGGTACGGCAACAAGCTGTAATGCATACCTTTTACTATCTACTTATCATATGACGAACCTACATTGATTTCCCGACTTAAATTAGACGGCCTCTACACCTAAGGAGATGCATATGAAAATATCTTCAGTAATGTCCACTGGCTGTCGAACACTAAAACGTTTTAGTTGACCCCAAAAACATTATCGTGGTAGGATAACTCTGGCGATAGTGTCGGTCACTGTGTATAACCAGTAATTCCTCTCCATGGGAGTTCAAAAATAACATTTCTGTGATAAGATGGACAAGGATCAAATCCTACTGGAACAACAATTCATGGTACAGCTACAATTCTATACCCATCGTTAATTAAAAAATTCTAGCGAAAGTTCATCCAGAAATATTCGGAAACTCGTCCATGTATGAGTTATGGGCCTAAAAGGCAATCTCCAATAAAGCCAAAACATGTACTGTGGATATTCATGTAGCATGGGGCTTCTTCAATGATGCTTACCGGGTGAAGACATTTCTGACTATTCCTAACTATACTTTGAGCTCTCTTCTCCCTGGAGATGTGATACAGTGAAATAGTTTTACATCAAATGTATGTAATAATATGATATACATCAAACGATATGTATATTAAAAATAGGTAAAGGCAACACCGAGATGGATAAAAATAAAACTTATTTTCCCAAAAATAGTTTAGTAAATTATTACTGTGGCAAAATATCACTAGAAGAACTCGGTCTTAAATCCATTGCCATGCACATATACCAATTAGATTATAAAGATTTCCCCCTTTCTACATTTTTTATATAAACATAGCAAAATCTTTTGTCACATCATGGTTTACGATTTTTCATTTTCAGTGAAGAATTTTACGGGAGAATTCATGCTTTCTTTCATTCATAGTTCTTAAAAACTTACGTCTATCATCAATTCTTGATTTTTCCGTCACAATGAATTGAAGTGAATATTGCGAAAACCCTAAAATCAACTTTTACAGAAATGTTCCCGATGTTTTTATAAGAGCCTTCAGGTTCTCTGCGATTCTGTCAAAAGCTCTCAGCAGTGAGACCAAAGCTGAAAAAGACCAAAATTTATTTGCGAAAGTTTTTTTTGTAAGTGTAACAGAAAAACCTTATCTGGCATCATTAAAGGAAGGCAGCAGAGCAATCCCTGAAGCTTACAATCAATATTACCTTCAAGCAAAACTTTGCTTCTGGTTCATTCTATAGGAAAAATTCTTTTGACGTGAATTTTATTCCTCAAGTTTCATTGTCCCAGATACCTCGACTGAAACTCCGTTGATTGTGCGTCGTTTTTTCTTAGTTTTTCAAAATTTCACGCAGAATGAAGAGTTATTCTTAGAAATATTTCAACTGACATTTAATTTAACTAATTGTTATATAGTTATTTTAGATTTACTGTGCAACAAATCTTTGAATAATCCGATAAAATAAGGAGTGCATGCTGTCGAATTATTGACGCATAGGAATATCGATTCACTAACGAGTCTGATGCTACTTTTTGATAAATTTGGCACAAAATGTATGAAATAACCTAAGAGAAGGAAATGCAGTACTATAGATTTTTGACAAAACTTTGAGTACTACCACTTAAATTTAGAGAATGACAAATTAAATATAAATGCTTTGTATCTACTTCTATATATGCGGCGCTAAACTGAAGATGATATTGGTTTTATTCACAAAACAGTCTCTGATATTGTTTTTCGAGGGTAAATGTTTTTTCGGTAATCAAAAAGATTTGGTTTATTTATTTATTTATTTATTTATTTATATTAAAATATTTTTAAGTTATATTGATAAGTTCCGTTCTTCGGGAGAAAAGAGCTTCGAATTTCATCGTAGATGCATTGCCTTTCAAAGAGGAAAACCTTTACTATATACCCAGCTAAAAAAAATCTGCAGAAAATTTCTTTTTTTGAAGATTTCTTAAAGATTTCTGCAGATTTTTTGAAGACAATAAAAATCTGCATTTTTTCTTCAAATTAATCTGCAGAAAATCTGCAGAAAATTTTCTTCTTATATTTTTCTCTAAATATTCTGCAGATTTTTTGAAGACAAAAAAAAATCTGCATTTTTTCTTCAAATTAATCTGCAGATTTTAAGATAATTTTCTTATTTCATTTTTCTCTAAATATTCTGCAGATTTTTTGGAGACAGAAAAAATCTGCATTTTTTCTTCAATTTAATCGGCATAAAATCTGCAAAAAAATTCTTTTTATTTTTTTCTTTAAATACCCTGTAGATTTTGTAAGACTTTGCATTTTGTCTTTAATTCAATTTGCAGTTATTTAGCATATTTTCACAAAATCATTAAACTCGACCAATATCTGTTGATTTTTTGAAGATTTAACTGCATTTTCATAATATCTGCATTTCTCTAAATACATATTTTGCACCATATTCTCTAATATTGCAGCTCTATTTTCCAATGGATATAAAACAAAATTAGAATGTAATTATCATTATTGTTTAATTCTACAGCAGACAGGAGTTTCAAAAAATTTCCCAATGGAAAAAAAGGCTTAGGACTAAATTTTTTAAATATGCCACTGAAAAAATGAATTCTAAATTAATCTTTAAAATAAATATTTGAGGTTTTACCATTTTAAACTTTTACCCCATAATTGAATTAATTTCCAATTAGTTTTCCAACTGTCTTTCTGACTAGCTATTTTCTTCGAAAAAGAAAGGAAAAGTGGGACTTTCGCCCTTTGGATGGAGAGAAGGCTTCCCAGAAATATAGAAGGTGAAAATGAATTTATTGAAACTGAGAATCTAAATTATTGAACAAAAATATTACTAATCATCTGTTACACATCTCTACGACTTTTGAAACAAATATTCTGACCTTGGTTGATTTTTACACCACTAGATGGCGCCACGAGAGCCATGGTGACGCTATAACTTAAATAGATTAATTTATCCCCACCTCGCGTATGCCGACGTGGCCTGGTGGTTAGGGCGCCTGCTTATAGGATCGCGGGTTCGAATCCCAGACAAGAGCTTGAAGTTTCGTCACATTCCAAATCGTTTAAGTAAGTTTATTCATAAATTAAATTAATAATAATTGAAATTAATAATTAAACCTTGACTGTGGAAAAATCTGCAGGTATTTGGAACATATTTTTTTTCTGCAGAAAATCTGAAGGTATTTAACATAGTTTTCTTCAGATATTCTGCATTTTTTTTCTGCAGAAAATCTGAAGAAAACATGTTCCAAATACCTTCAGATTTTCTGCAGATAATTTTATATGGGTATTGAAGATAATGTTATCTTTTTTTACTCCGGGACACAAGAGAAAAATATTAAAAATTTTATTTACAAAACAGTCTCTGATTTTGTTTCTTGTCTTTTCGGCATCAAATAGATTTGGTTTCTCATTTATTTATATTAACATATTTTAAATAATACGAAATATGAAAAAATCAAAAGAAATGAAAATAAATTGAAGTAATAATGACACAATGAAAACCAAAAATTAACACAATCATTGTATTAGTAACGCACGAAGGCATCAGAAACCAAAATAACAATGGAAGGAATAAAAACAAAATATCGAAAATGGAGGAACTCGACCATGCACTTTATCAAGAGTCACACACAGTAAGAGTTCGAAAGAAGTCAGGATTTTTTTTCTGTAAGGGTTTGACAAAGGGTCTAAAAATTTAGCCTCTCGTGACCCGAAAAATCCCAAAATAAATATTTTTAAGTTATATTGATGAGTTACGTTCCTGTGTAGAATCGCAGCTTCAAATTTCAGCTTAGATGCATTGGCTTTCAACGATAAAAGTCCTCTACTATATAATAAATATATTATTAGCTATCTTTAGTCCAGGCAAAAATTATTAAATATTTTATATGTGTTTGATTGACAAGAAAAAAATCTGAAATCATACAAAATATTTTAAATTTACTCTAGCTTCCTACATTGGTAAGAAAGTGCCAGATCATTTTATTCTTTCGAAGTTCTTATAAATAATCACAAATTGATATATACCACGTGTACGATAGTGATACAGCAATGGGAACTTTATTTATCTTACCCATATTTCTTAGCAACCGAATTTTTTTTAAAATTTAGCGCAGAGGTGCCCAGTGGCCTTGTGGTTGAGTCTCGGCTGTAAAGCCAGCGGGTTGTGGTTTCGAGACTTGATTTCACGGAAAATTCGCCATGCATATGGCTGTGGTGGACGTCAAATTTTTCGAAGGGCATATGTCCTCCTATTGATTTGCGTAAAATTTTGGAGAGAGGGTAAAAGTTTAGATGTCGTCTTCTGACAGCGGCCTAAAGTCATGATATATATCCCAAAACAGCTATCGAGTAGCTACAAAAATTGGGCGTTAGTCTAACTCAAATTAACTGACCATGATACACATGTGATGAAGTTCATGCATATGCATATAATGGTGATATGTCTCTAGTGAAAAATTTTGCGGAAGAAGTGCGAAAATTTCAAAGCCTTACAATGTATAGTATATTGCAATATTACGATCTGAGTTATTAGATTGCAATTCGGATTAAAAGGAAATAGTTGTTATGTTTCTGTGTTATCTCTTATACATTTGAAATAGTGCTTTCATTCTTTTATATATTTCCAATAAAATTTATAAGGGATTTAAAGTTGGGGAATCAAAATGTCTATAGTAAAAAAATATATATAAGATATTATCCAGAATGAGATCTGTAGTCTTATTCCTTGAGGGTATTGAGTAATGAAAACGTATCGAAAATAAATCATTTATTTTCAAAAATGGTTATTATGTTTCCAAATAACCATGAATTTAATGATGATTTATCAGTCTATTAGCAGCTCTTACTTTTAAAAAAACTGAAAATAAACATAAATACCTAAGAGTTCTTTAAATGAATATGTACAGAATTCTCAACTTTATACTGTGCCAAGTATATTTTAAAGCTTTATCTACTTAATATACCAATCTTCAGTTTTTTGTTTGAACTCATTCACACTTCAACTGATTCGTAACTTGGAAACTGAACTATCAGTCATGCTGCATTGAAAATTGCTGACTTGACCATTACAAGGTGCTGACACTAATAGTAGATATTCACAACAAAAGAAATGAGCCGGAGCTGAATTCTTCATCTGTGAAAAAACTCGATAAAAAATGACCTCACGGGTTGAGTCAAAGGGTGGTAATCATAGAATTAAGTCACGACCGAATGATTAATTGATCGCCTGGTGTAGGAAAGGTTTGAGATACAAAAATAGCGATATCGTGCGACAAAAATATCCCAACCGGAAATTCGAACATATAATTTAGAAACAGGGTAAAAATATAAGCACGTGTCAGGGGTAGAAATTCAGCTGGGTTATAAAATATTGTACTGAAATTCGTTTTGTTCAGATTGTATTAGTAAGTCGATTTTTCCACATTATTAAAAATTAGAGCGAGACAATGACATATAAGTGATAATTGTTTATTTAAATAATTTAACAGGATTGGTTATGGGAGACGAGCTGTCAATAATCATATGGAGTGTTCAGAACGTATTCCGTGTAAGTCAACATATATTAAAAATGACATAAAAGGATCGTTCAAATATTAGTGGTAAAAAATACCACCTTTTTTAACATCATCTGTGGTTGTAGTGTAAAGATAGCAACTTAAATTCTTTGGTAATTGACAGTTTTAACAATGGAAAGGCACTTACAATATACTCAAATCGTTTTAAAAAATTGACTTGCACTCATTGACCAACTGAACTCTATATACGTATAAATATAGACGATTTAGAATATTTTATGTAAACCATTCCCTAATAGCACAAAACGCTGTAAAATATTGTTACGATATCTTCACGATATTGTACGGCATTCAGAATACCGGGCAACGTCATAGAGATATCGCATAATATCTTGTGCTAATATGGTTTAGTTAGATAAGCGTCCAATTTTGACTCAAGTCGGACTCTGTAATTTTAAACCGTGGATAGAAGATGAGGAAGACAGTCCCCTTCTCTCCAAACTTCTATACTACACCCGCTGGTAGAATTTCGCGCTTCGATCACGATAGATTTGTATTACACATAAGGTCGCCCGCCTACACAGCGGATCTTTGTGGAATCGAGCGTTGATACCATGAATCATTTCCGTTTTTAATATTACACATTGTAGGCTTTTATCAGCGTAGTATCTAAAATAATCAGTGGGCATTAGACATGGATGTTTTAATGCTTTTTACCTTAATGCAGATCTTTCAGCAAATAGTTCAGTGACAGTTTCATTTATTTTGAGCAGCCAGCTCTGAATAAACGCGTGTTTGCCATCTTTCTTCAAACTTGTAGTAGTGATTTTTCATCTGCATGATAAATAATGTTCTCAGCAAAATAGATTTGGCGGCGTCAAGATAGTAAATTAAAATATACTTCGAAAGAAAACAGATTAATAAGAAATGCTAAGACATTTATATAATCCTTATAATAATCCATTTTGGAAGAGTAATTAAGAAATTTCTTCTGTCATGAAAATAAATGTAACTGTATCTTTTTTTATGAACTCTGATTTTTAAAGGCTTATGCATATTTTATCTCGTTCAAGAATTAAGAAATTGTAAAATGTTACATAAACTGATTAAAAAATGGAATGGAGAAACAAAATTATTATAAAGAGGAATTTTATGCAGAGAGTCACAATATAAAAAACATAAAAGAGAATAATTCTTTCAATTATTCATCTCGTATTTATAATAAATGATGAATCATATATATTTACAGTGGCGGCTCGTCAGCTCAGAAAAAAAACAGTGCTGCAAAACTTGTATAGACCTAAGTTGTAGTTAATTTTGTGCTGATTATTTTGGTATATAATGATGATATACTAAAAATTGATAGTTTTTGAGTTATAAGCAAAAACATTGGGGAAATTTTTTTAAGGTTTTTAGGCTATAACTAAAATTCCAACAAAAATTATTGGTGGCAAACCTCAGATTCGTAATCGGCACCCGAAAAAACATAAAGAAGCAAAAAATTACAACTCTTCCAGAATTTGATTTAAAAAAAAACCTACTTCTACCGAGAAAAAGCGAAAAAAAGCGAAAAAAAGCCAAATGAGGAAGTCGCGCCAATCGTGAGCTGGGAAAAATGCAGCTCAAATTAATGCAATTTTAAGCAGAGAAGGGTTGCTTTTCTCCCGCTTCGCGTTGATCATTGCGTTAATTTGGGATCCTGAGAAGGGGCGAAACTTTTTACAGCTCTGGTCTGATTCTTCTTGATTGATTTTCCGTCTTCCTTTTACATTTTTATTACTTTTTGCCCTTTTCGTTGATCACTGAATTCTCAAGTTGGAAAAGTAAGCCAATTAAAATTAAAAAAAAAATACAATCTTTTAAAATAATTTCAGGGGAGACTGCAGCTCTTATGGACGAGCCTTTATCGTTCAGGCACAAGTCACTAAGTCCACAAAAACATTTTAACGGACTGCTGCAGTCAATTAGAATTTACAATTAATTATTTCGTGATAGGAACCTGTTAACTAAACATTAGTAAAACAACCGTAAGAGCTAGAAATCTGTGAAATAATTTTTATTATTTACTATACTGTCTCAAAATTAATTAAGTTTAAACTGACCTAATCTCGAAACTATAGTTTTGGGCTTAATGACTTTTCCCCAAACAACGATGATATATAAATAAGCAATTATAATCTGAAAAATAATAGAATAAACGCAAAATTAATCATATAAATTTTATTAAAACAGTCTTCAAAAATACACTTTTTTAGTTTTTACTTTATAATTCACTACTATAATTACTGTGGACTCTAGAAATCAATCTCTTCTGAAATTCTCTATCAGAGGGCACCATTGGTATGGAATAAAAATTTATTTAATTTAATCTATTATTGTTAATTTTAACTAATTTCTGAAAATATATTAAGGTTAATGTGAAGTTGACGGTACCGACTTACTCTGATCCTCTTAGGATCTCCAACTCTTTGCCGCCAAGAACGGAGACGAGAGAACATTTGTTTTGGTTGCGCAATGATGTTTTTAACGAGTTACATGTGCGCATGCGCTGAAATTGATCTTTTCATCAGTTTTTTGCGCATGGCGCGATATTGAGATTTGTTTTGATTGCTTTGTTCCGTTCATTTCAACGATGTGATTCGTCAATTTATTCGAATTTGATTAAAACTTCGTTTGGAATTCTACAAATTGATTTTTGACTAATTTCATCATTTCAAAAGTGTTTGCTTCGAACTTCGCGACAGCTTTTGTTATGGCTTCAAACTGTAGAAGAAAAGGTGCAATTTCAGGGGAAATTGGTTCCCATGCCGCAGGCATTGCGTGCGGAAATTCTTGATTTCAGGTTTTAAAAAAAAAAAAATTGATTCTTAAAATTCAATGAATGAGCGAAGCTACTAGTGGCCCGCTATGCTGAAAGCGAAGCCGCGTATGTTTTTTTAAGTTAAAAAAATTTGCCCGATACACACTTGAAATGCCGCAGGCATTGCGTGCTCAATCACTCGTTTTCAGGTGACGCATGCGCAAGAGAGCATTAAAAAGAGCACTGCACATCCAAAACAGTATTTGGCGACTGCACATGAAATTGCGCCAAGAAAAATTGGCGATAAATAGGTACGTACCGTAAACTCCACATTTACCTATATTAAAATAACGTAGTGCCATCGAGAAATCGTAAATATGCAAAATTTCAAATTTTCAGCACATCAGGAAGTGAGTGAAAATCGATTCTAAAATACCATTTTTAGAAACATTAAATAAGCCAAGTTAAATGAAGGTGTGTAATAAAGTTATATTAACAGACGGTAAATCCAATGGAATTTAGATATTAATCTACTAAAGATTCGAAGCAGCAATTGAAACCAGGTTAAATTTATTTTTTTAATATTTTCTTGGACTTATTATTTTCATTTCATTTATTATCGTCAAATTGCTTTGAAACATTTTATAATAACTAAAAAAGCATTAAAAATCTATGAAATTTTTTTGAATACAATTTTCAAACATCTTTTCGTAATACAATGAATACCAACCTAGTTATACTATTCATGTTAAAATGTTTGGTTACTGTCTTTTTTATATGGTAAGATCTAATGTTTCATCTTTATCAATAGAACCAGTTCATGCAGACGCAACACTCGTCAAATGCGTTGCACCTATTTATTTTTTGTTAGTCGATTACACATCTTGTGGGAGAAAAAATAAACATGACTTTGCTGAACATTGTTTAATTATAAGCGATTAGATTTTGGATGCCATGCTAAATTACGTTTGCTATTTGACACTGAACACGTAAATGGATTCCTTTACAATTTATGCATTCTAATATATAAATTGTATGTCTAATGTCGTATAATGTCTAATGTCATATAATAAAGGAAACAAAGATTTAAACTTATTTTAGACGCCATTAAAATTTTATTTATTTGATTTTCAATTAATTTTTGAATTATTGCTTTCTTTAGTTTTGCTGCGAAATGGCCAACATTCCGCTTGTTCATACGAAGAAAAAATTACCCCAATAAAGAATATACAAGTAGCAAAATGTATAAAATAATATGACATCCTCAAAGCTTTCTATCGCTTTTCGATTTTACAATAAACCTGTTTTCTCTCTCCTAGATATGAAGAAGTGGATCATCATTTTGGAAAAAATATCTAGGTAAAATATCCTTTTTCTCCCTTCTGTATCCGATTTGCTTTGAAAGTTGAATTGATTTAAAAATTTCAGGAGTATTTTCATTATACTTTCGTAAGCCTCCTCTAAATGGAAAATCTTGTCTAGAAAGGACAAATTTATTCCTGATGAAAGAAAAGCTAGCTCTTGTATTTTCGTTCGTCTGATGTTTTTGCAAATATCGGTTTCCTGACTCTACTAAAGTAGGAAATAAACAGGAAGTCGCGTGAACTGAATTTTAGAGTGAAATTCATCTCGGAGATTTTTTCTTGAATTCGCAGCTTCCAAACAATTCACACTTTCGGTGGAAATTTTTTATTAGATCGTTCTTTGATGCTGAAAGTGGAATAAGTTGATAACACATGAGCTAGCAACGCTGTTCATGATATTGTATTAACTTGGCACTTTCGTATGCATTTACTTCATTATTATGAATGATTGGACTTCAGCTTAATATGTTAAATTAGCTTATTAACATCGTAACTGATACGTCAGCTAATAAATATATACAATTGAATGTATTAGCTGGTTTATCAGTTATAATTGATAAAATTTAACGAAAATTAAATTAAATATTGATAGAAATTGAATTAAAATTTAATTAAAATTCTTTTGCATTATACAGAAAGGCGCATATGTAGCTGCTTCTGATAGAATACAAAAAACAAAATTAGAACTTCAAAAATTAAGTTAAAAATTATAAAAAATAAATATTATTGTCATCTGTATTGTTATTGTCATCTGTATTTTAAGGTTTTATTAATATTTATTTTTTTATAAATTTTAATTTAATTTTTGAAGTTCTAATTCTGGTTTATCAGTATTGGTTTGCTAGATTCGACTGCAGTATTGAAATAAAATTGAATAAATTAATTATAAATTTGCCGGCTAGTCTGTATGACGCTATTTCCTTAACCCTCTGAATACTTATCCCGCGATTTCCGCTAGTTGGAAGCAAGTCCATTTTCTGCTGCATCCTGCGATTCTCGCAAGCTAATGGGTTTACTTAGTACTTTTAAAACGCTGAAACATATTATACCATTAAAGCCTTGCATGTTAATAACAATTCGCTTTGTTTAACGGTATTTGAACATGTTTTCAAACATTTTATCTAAATAGTAATTAAAAAATTGGCAGTCAGAGGGTTAATACGGATAATTAAAGGGATTGAATAAGTTGATATTTTAGCCAAGTACTCTTATTTGCATTTGCTTCATTTATTATGAAAGATTCATGAATTGATGAATTAGGCAACAATACATTGCCGTCTGCTAGATGGATATGTCGCTTTCATTTGAAGGGATGAAAACAGTTGAATACACTGCAATACCTAAGCCCGCTACTACATGATTCTTCATATGAAAGGAATATTGGATTAAGTTGAATAAATTGGTAATGTATGACTATTCTTTAGCAACTATTATTATTCTCCATTATACAGAGTATTAAAGTAAAGTTAAATAAATTGAAAATATATTAGACAACAACTCTCTAGCTATTTCATTAGTGAGGGGTATAAAATACATTCATAAAATATTTTAAATTAATTATTAAAAATATTTTAGTAACGTTTCCTAATTATAAAACACTTTTAATTATGAAGCTGGCAAAGTGGCATATAAAATTGCCGGATTAGTTATAAAAATTTCGGCAATAATATAAATTTATCTTAAACTTGTAAGGCTAACGGTGTGGTCTAGTTACTTGATCTTTTATTCCTCATCAAATAATCATGACTTTTTGAATATTGATGCCTCGAATATGGACCTGAATTACGAGTATGTCACGTCTATAGCATTTCGAATAAGATACATTTTGATGCTCAGTTTGGAGATTGGTAAGCCCTTGAAGTTATCGTTATTATATAACTCCTATTTAAATTTACGAAAGAAGTTGCTTTCAGGGAAGGTTCAAACCGGATGTTTTTCAAAAAATAAAATATATCCTATGTTTTAATGCTGCTTCATTCTGCACGTGATAACCTAAATATTGCAATCTGTAGTTCGAATTTGAATCGTTAAAAATAACCATTTCCCTATTACGATGAGGTATGATTCAGTTTTCTTTATGAAGTATTACGAATGCAACATTTTGACTAATAAATCGGTTAGTACTCATTTATTTACAAGTTATTTGAAATTTTGAAAATAATTAATACTTTTCGTAAATGTAGTATAAATATGACATAAGAAAAACAACGCAACTAATTAAATTTTCAATGCATACTGCAGACCATTTTCTCTAAAATGACAGTGTTAATAAAAGTTTCCGGGAAAGATTTTCATAAACCAGGGAGGAAAACATTTCGAGAATATTGTTAAACATTTATAAAATTTAAGATTGAAAATTAACTATTCATCTTTCAATTACTCTGTTTTGCATAATTGAATCATTTGAAGATCCTTTCTTAAAACGCCTCAAGCGTTTGTTCATAAATATTTATTTTAAAAATCCATTACTAAGATATGGCTGCAGCAAGGGAGAACATGTGTCAGTGGCGTAGCGATCGGCGAGGCGAGCAAGGGGGTATGACTGCCCCGGGCGCCGGTTTTAAGGGGCGCCATGGAGTCAAAACTTTAATGCGATTTTGCAATTTTCAAATCAAAATATGATGAAGAAACGTAAAAATAATACCATGCCTCGGGCTGCATTTACTCTTGCTAATCCACTGATGACGACTGAGGTTAAAAATTAAAGAAAACCGTATAATTTCCCGGGCTTCACTTACCCTCACTACGCCACAAGCCGGGCTGAATTTACGCTTGCTAAGCCACTGATAACGATTGGGGTTAAGAATTAAAGAAAACCTTATAATTTCCCGGGATCTATTCAAGCTCGCTACGCTACTAACCATGGTGACAAAATGTTACTTTTTTTGTCACTTTTTTTAAAGTCAAATACGATCAAAGCGCAAAAATATATTATGCCCCAGGCGCCGTTTACACAAGCTAAATCACTGAGGATGAAGTGTATGTGGGGTGGGGCGCGAAAAAATTACATTATGACCATGGCGCCACTCACCCTCGCTACGCCACTGGCACATGTTCGCCCTTTCCAAGGGTTTTTAAGATGCCTTATAGAATACATGAATGCCTTATAGAATAGGGTTTAAAGAATGCTTTATAGAATAGAAGATTGGCTTAGAAGGTGTCTGAGATTATGTATAATAAAATTGGGAATCGAGGAAAAAAACACTGTGACCTGGTGGTAGAATTTCAGGATCGAGACCTATTTTGCCAAAAACCTGCCTATTGGGAGATAAATATGCCGGCATATCATAAATGTTTTCGCGTTGGTGTGATGTGGAAGTTTGGAGTGCGGATGCCAACTTGTAATCTTTTTCCTCTGACTACGTCTCGAAATACAACATCCTTTCCAAATTATTATTTTGATAGATTTAAATTTTGTTGGCAGATTATCCTCACATTCTTGGATCAGATTATCTCATAAGTGTAAGATTATCTGTGATAAGTTAAGATAATCTCTTAAGTTGTCTTTTCTTATCAGATAATATTTTCTCTTAAACTTAAGAGAAATATTTCAAAGATGTAGGATAAAAGCATTAGGTAAGTTAAGATTCTCATTAGGATACGAATGACATATTTTAATATCTTTGTTAAAAATTTATGGAACGAAAATTATTCCTTCTTATTCATGTTTAAATTCCTAAACTCATATTATATGGTCTATATCTTATCTGTACTGTCTATGGTATATGATAATATCTTATGGTATATTATAATTTACAAGAACATATAAGAACTAAGAATTTCGGAAGTTTTCTTTAATTTTATGCGTCAAAATTCCATGTATCAGAAAGTGTATTGAATACCTTACAAAATACAGGTAAATACTTTTCATTATAATACAAAATAAGAAACGAAGTAAGCATATAAATCACAAAAAACATGGGCTTTTTCATTTCTCTTATGCTAAATACCACTCAATAATTCGCGAGTTTGTCACGTTTTCGTGGCATTTCATAATTCCCCCCAAATGAAAACTTACAGCCTCATTTATCTAACCCATTCACTCTAACACGGTCTGTTTGGCAGTATCGGTTGTGAAGTGCATGTAGAAATCGTTCTTACGCTGATTAGTGGTTGTGTTACCATGGCAACAGATGGCGTTCCTCACGGCTAGAAGGATATCAGCTGCCTTAGCCGATACTGCTGAGTGCAGTGACGAAGAATCCTTTTAAAAGTGCGTTGTTTCTCCGCAGAACTTGATGGAAATACTATCTAAAATGAATTATCCTGCTGCTACATGAAACAGAATGTTATTAAAAAGTCCCGAGACTTTTTCATTACTGTTTTAATTAGAAAATGAATCTCTTGCCTCAAATATTGAAGAATCATTTGGAGGAAGATTGCAAGTTTCTAAAAATTTGGTCACATTCCAAAAATGGGTAGTGTTATTTTAGGATTTTCTTTGCATACCGATTTAATCAAGTAAAGGTACAATCTTTAGTTTTATAGGCCAGAAAATTGTTCATTGATAAAGAGTTCGGAACGATTTGATTTTGGGCATATTTTTTTTCTTTGGAATTTGTTAGCTTTTGAAAATATTTTATAACTGAATTTGAAATTGATATGGGAGAGATCATTTAGAAATGAATACAAAAAATATAATAGATTTTGCCTTTTCAATTAACTAATTTATTGCTTCCATTTTGCATAAAAAATTTGTAGCATCCATGAATGTGCCATTACCCAACTTGCATTGATTTAGTTCTTAAAATTTTTGAAACTTCATATATTAAGGTTTAATAAATTTTGAAAATTTATGAAGTAAATTTTCTCCTAAGTGTTTTAGGAGGTTTTTTAACCTCTTGATGTACGAATTCAACCTCTTAATTCAATTATATAGCCTATTTAGGATATTTATTGTGATTTAAGTCCGTATAAGAACGTAAAAGACACAGAGACTTGTATTAAAAGTTCTGTAATCCGAAGGACGAATCATACATGTCACTGTATGCGAAGAAGCCAAGTAGTCTTTGAAGTGCTTCTTCACAAACTTTTATTTATATGACAATAATTTAGAGTTTTACTTTTGCAATCTCAAAGTAAAATTTATTTTTAGAAGCAAGTTTAAGCAAATTATAAACATCAAAATATAGACAGAAAATCAAGAAAAACGCAAAATAAATGTCTGTTTTAAAAGTTTGAATTTACAAAGGAAACTTTAGTTTTGTGTTAATATTATTTCATAAACTTGTAACCCTTTCGCGTTCATTGTTTTCGCAGTGAAACCACGCATTGAGCATTTTTTTACTGCGCATGGGCAAAACGTAGCGTAATTTTTCTTTCATAACTTAAGAGCCAAGATATATACGTCAATTTATATAAAAATTCCAGTTCAATACCGTTAGCATTCCAAAAGATATCGGCATTGCAAGAATTAATTGCTTTGGATCTCTAAGAGAAACAAGATACGAGTGTTCTTGTACAATTTGATATTTTTTATAAAGTGAATCTTCGAAGGTAATATTGAATTTTATAAAGGTTGAATAACCTAAATACTCACGTATACTTATAAATTAAATACATAATTTAAATTCCATATCGATGGTATCTAATTTGGAGGAAAAATAGCCCGTTACAGTTCATTGGTTTCACTGTGAAACCACAAATTTCCTGAAAATAAAAAAATGTTGAATTTTTTTCCTTTATTTATTTATGATCAGTTACATGCCTAATACTCATTTTTGAAATAAATTTAGTAATTCTCACAACGAAACATAAAGTGAGCTAGAAAGGGTTAAATGCATATCTACTGTAAATTTACCAGACGACCATCATAATTTAGACGGCTTCGCCATTATGATCAAAGAGTCACAAGTTTTGTTTATAATTACCCCTGCATGTGAAGCTTCTGGTCCAAATGATTCTCCACTGGTTTCATTTACTATCTAGAATTCAGAAGATTTGACCAGGACTCATCCATACTTTCCATCCCCAGACCAATTTCAGGAGTTTGGGTAACGAAAAGTATTGTTCTAACGTCAATGTGGATGGTTCATGGGTATCATAAGATATAGCACAATAGTATTCAGTATAATTGTGGTGGTGGGCTAATTTATGAGATCAACCATTTCAGATATGTGTCTAATATATTTATGGTATATTACTACTATTTCTGTCATTTTTTAGATTTTTTTAAAAAGGCAGGGCAAATTAACTTTCCTTTATCACTTTGGATCAACGCCAAAGCGATCACTATATCTGAATGATCAGTACATCCAAATGCCGTAAAAATAATGGATATCTACAGGTATTCAAAGATATCAGAAAAAACAAATCACATAGCATTACTGGCGGATACTCATTCGCTTTAATTAGAAAAAAATCAATACAATATGCAGAATTGAAAAAATTCATAAACTTTTAATTTTTTAAACGTTCTTGAAAAAGTTATCAACAGCAACCAGTTTTTATGAGTAGTCATGTAGATAAACCGTTCATAAGAATAATGCTCATCAAAAGATTCACCGCCCTATTGGACTGATCTAAAAGTACAAAGAGCCTGCAGAAGTCATTGGACTGATGGTGATTTCACTTCTGGCCGCTTATAATTGTTATTGTCCTTATGTTCTGTGTCTTCATCTCATCGAAACCTATCATTACAAGCGAATTGTTGATCGCAGAAACCGGCGGATTTTCTATGTTTCCTATACAGGAGATCCGTTCCACCCCGTTCTGATCAGTACAACCAATTGATCGTTACATCCATGATCACTAAAAACGGCGACTACTTTATTTGTCTCGTGATATATTATAAGAAACAAAATTTATGCTATTTGTCCCCCCATTGAAGCGTAATTATTCTCGAAGGAGTATGCACTCCTTTCAATACGTTCGTGACCCAGCTACAGACATCTTTACTAGAATTTATATCCCGAAAGAGTTAATTTTTGCATACTACAATTAATACACAACACAATTTCTTGATGAAGATGAATTGACGGAAATTCGCAATGAATTCGTGACTGCTGAATTCAAAATTCATCAAATGTCGCGAAATAAAAATAATATTGAAAATTGAGCTCCTTGATATCTCTTGAGTAAGGGTATGTTCGTGTGTAGTTTATTGGCTCAAGAGCCATTCTTTGACAATACTGAGCCATTTCGAATAAGGAATATATAATTTAAATTTTAAAAATTTCTAAAAGTAAGGGTAACAAGTTTAGTCCATTTTCAGAATTTGTTTGCTAGAGATGCTATTGAGATTCCTATTATGATTGATTCGGAATTTCAAAATACTTAGTCTAGGTCTTTTATTATTGTTTGATACATTTAATTTATTATCTCAGATATAAAAAATAATAGAAGTAAATTTAAACAACAACACCAAATGAAATTATGATATTTACTGAAAAACTGACAATTTGTGTAAAGATCTAGAATACCATATATCTTCCTAAAATTGGTCATTTTTGCTTGACAAAAGAAAGGGTGCTCCAATCAGTTTCAATATTTCTGTTTCAATTTATAAAAGGATAACAAATGAATAAATGTTTTTAAGGAATATTTCAATTTTTAGTAAAACTCGCATTAGAATAATAAATAAATTTATCGACATTTAATTTAATTTTTTTATTTCATTGGAAACCGTGGAAATTCGGAAAAATATTTTTCCTTCCAAATTATACTCTCTGAAATAAAGTATTATAGTTCTTGATTAACTTCACTTGCTTTTTTTGTGTCAGATGCAAATATTGAAAATCACCAACTATAAACATTTTAACTGCTGAACTTCAAACTGTCCTGAATACCCACGTCAACGGTTTTTAAAAAGAAAAAATGGTATTCAAAAACACATTTATCAAAGAGTCGTTTTTTGTAAAAACTTTTGGTAAAAAACACCGATAAGTTTTATGGAAAAAATGAACACTGAAATTAATCCAATTTTATATCAGTAATTAGCCTGACATTGTGCAGCGATGCATATTTGCGTTAACGATATTTTAATTTCAAAATTAATTCTGAAAAGCTTATTAAATATTTAAATAATTCCTCTATTAAATATTTGAGTTTAAGTAGGAAATTATTCTAATGAAAAAGTTATTTTTTAATTAATATAATTTGACGTGAAAATTAATTTTTAAAATCTTTTGTGTTCTTTTAACATTCATTTTTATTGATTTACACAACTGAGGCTGAAATATAAAAGAAAAATCGTGCAGTGAAGGGTTAAAATTCAATCAGCGTAATATTTGTATTTGACTGTATTGAAAAAGTGTTCTACGTCTCTGTTGGCAACTATTTTTTTTAAATAAAAACTGGTATTAAAAAGAGATCTTTCAGAATGTCATTTTTGTGTAGACCCCATTTGTAAGGAGGACGAGTTGGATCGATGACCAAAAAGTTGTTTTGTTATTTTATAGATTTCACGGAAACTAAGAATATTGAAAATGGGGGCAATTTCATATTAATAAGTTTTGTAATCATTAAAGATTAACAAATTTTAATTTAATTGTAATAGTATTAATTCTGAACTATGTATATATTCTCAGAATAATATATCACAAAAAAACGACTGGAAGTTTTTATCGGTCCCTTCAAATTCAACTTGACGAGAATTCGATGTATTTCTAATGTATTCAAAAACCAAGGTTAGTAATGCAAATTCTGAATGGCCGGTTTTTCTCTCGGAATTTTCAAACTACAATCCCATGAAAATATCTCAAATTACGGGTAATTTCACTTTTAAAAGAAAAGAACTGTCGTTTCTGAAAGAGATTGATGTTGTTTTCTCCAACTCTGCCGATATCCTTTCTTCTCGAAACACCTGGTAGGTGTACAGGACTTCCAGCGATAGAAGAGAACTTTAAGGTTTCTTTTGTAGTTGAGGAAAAATCGATGCATCAGAATGGATTTGTTTGTTCAAGGATCTTTCAAGAAGTCATCTCGCATTTAAATAAATAATGAGGTCTTTTAATACCACCTACCGAGTAGCTCAGGCAGTATTCAACTGCAAGCTCTGCGAAGGTCGCTACACAAAATTCCGATTAAACGCTTATTTTGGATGTAGTTACGTGGGCTGGTTGAAAATTGCTTTTTTAAAAAGCAGAGCTACTTAAATATGTTTGTCACTACTTACTCAACAGAAGCCTAAGAAAATGTCCTATTAATTTCAATATAAACTAAATACCTTAAAAGGGGTCGCAGTTGCCTGGTGGCACGGTCTTGCCTTCGGGACCGAAGGGTTCTAGAATGGAAACCTGATTCTACCATAGATTCGCCATTTTTTATCAACCTCGTGTTGTTTGGAATAAACGCAGTGGCGTAGAAAGGGTTAGTGGCGCCCGGGGGATAATATTATATTTTCGCCCCAGTCGCCATCATTAGTTTAGTGAGTCAATAGCACCTAGGACAGGGCATTATGTTTTCGCCTCTTCATAAAATTTCACTTTAACCCTCTAATACCGAGCGAGGCGGTCTAAAAATTTCCCTTCACAGCGACGAAGGCTGGTCTGAGGCGGTTGGTGTCTTCTGAGGGGAGGTGACGTTCTGAGATCGCTTAGGAGATAAGCGAGGTAGGGGGACCAACTATCCTAGCCAACTGCAGCCCATTTCCGTGCGCCTTAAGGGAAGGTTATAGGAGAGGATAGGGTGGTGGGGTTAATGACCACCCAGGTTGGGCGAGTCCAATTCATGTCGCTTCCTGCCAAAAACTCCCGGTTTTAAAGGAGATAAAAGAAAAAAGTCGCATAGGGATTAAAGAGTTAGAAAGTAACACAAACGCACTATTATTTCGTCTCCATGGCGCCCCTAAGACTACGCATCTATACCCCCTTGCCGCCTGGTCGATACGTCACTGAATAAACGTCCTCACGCTGTTGTAGCCAGGAAGTTTGCAGAGACAGTGACGGCGTGTCGTCATCCTACCATGTTTCAAAATTACGAGGTCGTTCCAAAATTATCTCGTGTTGCTTCGAAGCGGAAAGTAATATAATTGAAATTTGAACTTAAAAAAGCTTTTTGATAGTTTCGACTGGAAAATTATTTGCCTTATGAAAGATTTTAGTAGCATTTCCTGAATAAAATTTAATAAGGTTAAATATTCTAAAACGCAAGTTTAAAAAAAGGCGATTTAATGTCGTTATTGAGGGGCAAATCGAAGGCGAAGCAACGTTTGAACCTCCAACATTCGGCATTGTATTCTTCACTTTTTCTGTATGAAAATGCAAAGAAATTTTATTCGTCATTTATATGCAATGCTTCCGAATAAGTTCAAATACTTTTCAGTGAAGAAAATTTCCATTTAAATACAAAGTTGAAATAGCGCCGCCCACCGCATTGCATGGGATAATTGAGAGGCGGTTTTTTAAATTGCAAGAGGATTAACTCTTTCACATCCGAGCCATTCTGAATAGCGTTTTCCAGAAATCCCTCTTGAAGTCTTGAGGAAATCAACAATGGAATTGCCCAAAACACACTTTAAAGGGAGTGGAATGTACCTGTAAACCTAAAAGTTAATCTTTGAATATCTGAAAGGTAAAACCGCACAAATACAAATATTTCAAAAATTCTTAGTGAAATTAAACTGTTCTTCAAATAGAACCACATCACATCTAGTGACAAATCTTGGAAGTTAGAGATTTTATCTCAAAAATGATACCATAGAGAGAAAAAAGTCAAATCATCTTCAATCTAGTATAAAATAACCCTTAACATCTGTCAATTTCATCAAAAGCTCCGAAGTTTCTGCGAGTGGGATAGAATTAGAGTATACATTAATCTAATGACATGCACGAAATATCCAAGAGCTTTATTTGATGTTTTACTTCTTTTGATTATCCTGTTGTTGAAAACGTTTCTAACTAAAATATTAATTTTATAAATGAATTTTCATCCATCTTAAAGCAAAAACCTTCTTCTCAAGGTTCGTGACAAAAATATGACGGAGATAGTATATGCATTTTAGGGCTTCCAATTAAGTTATCGGTGTTTTATGGAGGGCCATTTAATTCTAAATAGGCGATGCTCTATACTTATGCAACTGACATTTTTGTCCTGTTTGGCATTGTTTTTGAAATAAAATCTCAAATTTCCATGATTCACCACAAGAGGTGCTGTAATCAGTGCCGGATAATTAGCTCGTGGCCTTTTTGCTATAGTTAGATATTACTTCCTCAACTCACCTTGATTCCGCTATTTATAAACATAGGTATATACTCCAGAAATATTTTTTAATATGATAAACTAAGTGTTACGAAATGCTGTAATCTAAGTGGCAGAGTCTTGGATTCGGGATTTGATACCACCAAAGTTCCGTTTGGAAAGTAGCTCGAATTTAGCGTTCAGTCTACTCGGGTTATATTCCTTTTCCTGACTCGAAAGTTTGGAGAGAGAGCACTGATTCAGAATACGTCTTAATCATCTGAACACAGAACGCATTTATTAGGTTCTTCCAACAAAACATATAGTTCATCTTTAAAATTAGACGAGTCGCTAACTTAATTAATCAACCAATCATCATCGTGGGATAGCTATTAACACGTCAAATCTGATGGAAATTGATTTAATATTTCAGTTTCTTGATTTATATTATTTATAGCCTCATAGATTTCATGTAATTCCACTGTAAATATTTGTTTTTATCTTAAAAAATAAATTGTAGAACGCAATTTTTAACAGATGTTGAAAACGAATGTTTTAAACAATTATTCTAACCTGTGATCTTTTTTTTTCGAAACAATGAATTGTAACCATTAGACCTTTAATGTGAACGATATGCAAGAAGATTAGGGTTTCAAATATTGCTTTTAAATCCCGTTCAGTTCTTTCAAAAGAGAAACGAATAGCTTTAACATATTACGCTATTTCGCATTTTACCTTTAATCAACATATAATGTAGAAATGCAATATTCATGAACTCCATTTTCGCAGTGACATATAAACCAAAGCATTATGAATAAAGATTGCTTTTAAAATATTATTTATAGTTATTATATATTAAACAAATTTGTTGCCTAGGCCTTAAGGAGATATAACCTTAAAACTACTTAGGAGTTTTCATAATTCCTTAAAAGGCAATAATTCCTTTTAGTAGGATTATAGAAAAATTTAATATTGAAGAAATAAAAGAATTTTTAGGTATGAGATTGGAATTGGATAAACATTCAAGTAGATGCAAATGTGATGCAAAATTTCACTTTGGTGAATTCAACTTAAAAAATAACACGCTGCTGCTTTTATTAATATAAACTGGTGTTCAATATTCAAGTTATAAATGCATTGTTCGCAATTATTCAAAATAGTTCTCCCTTACATTTTAAAAATTGATGTTATATATAATATGTAGAATCATCAACACAACGTAAGTATCTAAATTACATTGCGTGCATTTTTGAACTTTTAAAAAGTAAAGTTTTTTTAAAGAAAGGGTGAAATTGACAGATTTTCTTATTTATGATTTTCGCCTATCGAAGTGTGGATCTTAGCAGAAAAATCTCAAAAGTTCAAGAGTCAAACGAGTTCTCGGAATCGTTTAGACGATGTATTAAGATGGAGATTCCCGTTAGGCTTGAAGCTGGCCAGTCGAGAACGGTTATCTCTCGATAATAAGGGTGCCTCGGATAAAAGCATTCAGATTGTGGAACAAATTAAAGACTGCAGAAACCATTATCAGGAAGGCCGTCCAAGGTCGCCCAAAAGCTATAACATCGAGAGATGATCGATACTTGGCATTACATACACGATGCCATAGAGAGCTAACCACAGGTGAACTCTCTCGGGGCATTGCTACAGTGACTGAAACAATAATTTCTATACAATAATATATATAATCTATTTTTAAACAATAATATATATATATATTACTATAACACCTACAGATGACAGATGATCGATACTTGGCATTAAATGCACGATGCCATAGAGAGCTAACCACAGGAGAACTATATCGGAACATCGTAAACGTGACCGAAACAATAATTTTCTATACAATAGTATATATTACTAAAACACCTACAGATGATCGATACTTGGCAATAAATACAAGATTCCATGGAAAGCTAACCACAGAACTCTCTCGGGACATCTCTACAGGGACTGAAACAATAATTTCAAGGCAAACTGTTTACAAACACTTAGCTGAGAAAGGTGTTATCCCGACCACCGATGGCATGCTTTCCCCTCAACAAATCGCAGAAGAAAACCCAATTTTATGGATCCAGGAAAACTAATTTTGGATATGGGAATATATGGGCCATGTTCGCTTCACTAATGATTCAGTCGACAGAGTGATTCTCGACGGATCTTCATTTGGAGCAAGCCAGCCCTTACTGCGTCCCTCCAATATAAGGGAAATCTATCACTTTGGTGGACGTGGAATCCTTGTTAGAAGAGGAATTATGTTCGATGGCTGTACGTACACCTCTGAATATCCTTGGCGCGAGTTTTGTGAACTCATAGCGGTACAGAGATGGGGTTCTTTAACTTTATGGGAGGTTTTCCAGGAAGCTGTCAGAGATTATTTCACTTTTATGATGACAATACGAGGTCACACACAGCTCATCATGTGGATGAATTTCTGGAGGAAGAGTTTATTCACTGAATGGTCTGGCCAACCAGATCACTGGATCACAATCCCTCAGAACATGTTTGGGATGATATGGAAAGAACCATTACACGATATTAGCCCCTCCCCATGGGTTTAAAATCCGCACTGTTAGAAGAAAAAGATATGTTTCCACAAATTCTGATCAGCATGAAGCAGTGCTGTAAGGCTTGTAAAACTGAAAAAAATAATGTTTGTATAAATCCCCCTAGGGGATTATGCTCCATATTTTTTGTTCAGTCACAGAGTATTGTGATTTTTCTAGATTTTGACTGGATTTTTAAATTGGTATTTTGTAATTGCTAAGGAGTATTCTGATGTAATTAAAATCCACCGTTATTTTTGGGTGTAGCATGTGCTAGAGTATGGTATGTTGTAGTACAGGATAATATAAAATCGGGGTTAAAATTTGAAAATATTCTGACGCTTCTAAAATCCACCAGCTTTCCTTGTCCTTGGGGATTGGGGATGGCGGAGCTGTCGCTTTCGTGCTGTCTTGAGTCTTTTATACTCTCCATCGTCCCCCTTAGGCCCGTACACCCTTTTGGGTAGACAGATTAGGTTTGGGTTCCTCTTCTTTCATTTTTCCTTTTACTTTCCCGTTTTGAAGCAACACGAGGGCCATTGTAGTTCAAAATGTTTAACTGTGAAAGGTCAGGGTATTAGAAAAGGAAAAATATAATTTTAGTGAATAAAAATAATTTTTAAAGTGATAAACAATATCGTTATATTTTTTCATAGTTTCTAGCAAATTATTAGATTTTTCATAGTTTCTTTGGGGTTTAGCAAATTGGAATTTTATATATACTAGATTTTTACAATCAAGTCTCTACCATGTTACCAAATAAAAATATGAGGATACGATAGGGAAAATAGAATGTTTTAATGAAAGTTTTCAGGCCAAAATACTCTGACCATACACTGAAAATGAAGCTTATTCATTTTACCTAATTTTAATCAAAGGCAGAATTTTTATCATTTATAGGAAAGATGAGGCTGTTGCTGAAATTAGATATGAAACTTCATTCATTTCAAATAGAGTTTCTTGCATAATGTCTGAAAATGAAGTTACCAGGTTTCTTTAAAACTAAAAGGTTTGCAATCTCAATGCACTCTCTTCCACAGTATTTAATGTCTGTAAAATAATTTATTTTTTACGACGATACGAATTGAATTTAAGGCCGCTGGTATCAAAGTTATAATGATTCTTGACAAGAACTTCGAAAGAAGCAGAGAAACATAATGCAGGGAATTAAAACCATTAAAATTTGCGAGCTTGGATTTTGCAAGATTTAGTTTTGATAAGGTATAACAATTACATACGTAGACAGAAATTGTTCACAATCTTCATGTATGCATGTTGTTTCTTATGATTTAAAGGTTTAGTTTAGTGTAGATATATTAATGTCTCATTTTTAAAGCAGCACCAGGGTTAGTTTGGGACGGACCTTGTAGTTTTGAACCACAGTCAGATGACGAGGACAACACCTGAGCTGACACTCCCTCTCCAAACTTCCGCACCACACCAACGGGAGGAGGTTTGATAACTACGTATGATTCAACGTGCACAAGGCGCATGTACATGGCAGATCTTCAGTGGAATCGTTTTTCCAACCTGTACACCTCAGGTCCGGAAGCGGATACCTAAACACTAATGATATAAATGAGTTCAAGAAGAAAATATATAGAGAAGTTGTATTGAACGTCAAGTATTAAAGTAATACACGTCTATTAAAGTTTGTAAATATTTAAAAAATGCATAGAATGTTTCACACTTTTGAAAATGTCATGTAAGAAAGGACGGAATATTAATACAATCTAAACTGACACTTAATGACCAATATTTAGATTTAGTGAAAAATGTTAATGTAAAGAATATGAGGTACTGAAAAATAATAAATAAGTGATATAGGTCATTCTCACGAAAAGGTGATTACTAGATTGGACTACCAATTTCTTGAAGCACATTTAACTCAAAAATAATTACCAGCACACAATGTATGAACTCAAATATGACATCTTATGCACTGATTAATTTCCTCTTCACCCTCTTTTCCTCGTAAATGGTGCAAATGATACGGGGCATTCTCACGAAAAGGTACTTTTTACATTCCCGGTGTGATAAAAATTAGAAAGTGCAACAAATGTCCTAATATTTTTGTTCATATGTATAATTTAAGTGTTAAGAAATCTATTCAATACGTTTCTACTAAAATAGTTTTACTATTTAACTCTCATTTTTCAATGAATATAAGACAAAAGTCCCCTCAGTGGACGTCCCTACAGATGAAATTCAAAATGATATTTACTGAAACTCAAGCAATTTTTGAAAAAAATTGTTTTTTTTCAGTATCAACTAGTTTAAAAATTATTTTTGCTTAGTAATTAATTTTTTCACTTTGTCCCCAGTCAAATACGTCTCCCTCCGTGGACAAAGAAAATAACTTAAAAAGATATCATAAATGGCATCTCATGTCAAATCATCATGAGAGAGCTTATGAGAGAGGCAGACAATTTGTTCAAGACAAGAAAAAGACAAGAAAAAATGTTGGTTCTATTGAGAATTTATCGAATATATTCCAATTTATTAGGTGCATTTAGAGCTTGGTAAAGTTCTCAGCGTTCACTCCTTGGACATCATAAATATGTTAAGAAAAATCTAATTTATAAATAAAATACAAAATTTTGATAGGTTTGGTATCGAATTTAATAAAAATAAGTGTACCACTTTAGCCACGTCAAAACCAATGATTTTTGTTTCCTCTGTAGAATTCCCCTCCGTGGACACGGCATTTCCACAGAGAGGATGTCATTGACAATGAAAGAGACAAAATCTCCATGATAATAATTAGATAAATTTAAATAATATCAATTAAAAGTTCTTTAGCAGATATTTTTGATGAAAATTAGTGATTTCCTTTTGTATTTGTTTTAAAAAATTAAAATTGTAATTATATTCTGTAAAAAATTATGGTAAACAATTCATATAAAATATTTACGTATAATATTAAAGCCTCAATAATGTATAAAAGACATTTTAATAGTTAGATTTATTTTTAGGAAAAATGGGAATATCAAAAAATAAAAAGACAAAGCAGTCAGATGCTCAAATTCAGAAGAGAAGAGAGTAGAAAAAGCTTAATACGAGACTTACTAGATTGTTTATTAATAAATAAATATATGATATTCCTTAATCTAGTGTATAATTGATTATTTTCCTGGAAAATTTTGATTTTCATTTATTTGAAATTGTTTGTAAATATTATTTAACTAATGCAGAGACAGTGCCATTATTTAAAAAGTGCTATTTATTTTAAAATGTTAAGTTTTTCTGCACTGGTTTTTAATGACTAATTTTATTGTTTAATTATAAGAAATAAACCTGTACCAAATCTTCCCAATAATTAGTCAATTATGCTTTCGTTTAAAACGCAAAAGTTCCGTTTCCTTCTCAGAGAGGTAAAAAAATTGAAAACTGAAAAAAACAGTGCACTTGAGCACTGATATAAGGTTATTCATTAGGCTTAAATGGAAACATCCATGCAATTTTTAAGATTTTTAACATTTACGTTTGTAAAATAATTTTTTTAGCTATTTGCACCTTTTTCTTGAGAATGACCTAGATGAAAATAATATTTTTAGCTACAGTTGCTACTAAGAGCTATGCATTCAGTCCCATTTTTTTAATGCTACAAAGTCAAGTTCAATATCGAAAGTATTTCTATATTCTGCAGCTCAGCTGTAAAATGAAGTAAAATTTATTACGAAATCTTGACATTAAACAGTGAACACGCAACCTCCTGGTTTCCATAGTTACGTTTCAACATCTTTTTAAACCGCATCCTGTATTTTTGACGACAGAAGAGAATTATTTCAAGTTCACCAAAAAGACTTTGTATATTATTTTATCTGAATTCCTTATATTTCTGCGGATCGTTTTAAATCTTTGACTTCATACTGATAGATTTTGTCGTTATGAGATATAGTGCGATGTATACAAGGTGTCCCAAAAAGGTGGAACAAGCGTTTATTTCCTTAAATATTGATTTTAGACATATACTACCAATGATAAAGTTTCAGCAAATACAGTAAGAATTTGTGTGAAAACACTTTGGCTTCTGTGGAAGTTGAAAATAAAAAGTTAAGAAAATTAAGTTTTTATACGTGCCCTATAGAGCAAAAGTGTGAATGAGTGAAATGTTGCTCTCACACTCATCTATGCATAAACTAAGTTTCACAATTCTGTCTGCAAAACTCACAGAGATATGTTAATTTTTAAATTTTAAGGGGCTCCTCAAATATTTATATGGAGATGTTTATTGCAGAAATGCAAATTTATTCAACACAGAAAAGCAGTGGAATACAAATATTTGTCAAATAGTATATCAGCCTATCATCACGGATTGAAAATAAATCGCCAATGGCACATATTGTTACTCAGTTTCATTTGCAGATAGTTGCAACTATCGACTTGATAAAGAATGGAAGGACAACCTCAGAAAATGAAAATTTAAGGTATAACAGGAAAATAGCCTAATATAGAAGCAGAATACTAAATGATTTGTTCTTCGCATTGTGCATATTATTAAGCTTTACCTGGAAACAGTGGCGATCCGTCCTTTAGGTCTGCAGAGTTTCAGAACTCACTAAAATTATTTTAAAAATTCGAATTTTTGTTTTTATTCTTATTTGCTTACTTCTCCACTCTGAGAGTTCGATTATTAACGGAAAAAGAAACTAGAAAAAAGACGGAAATTAATGAAAAAGTAAGACACAGGATTGAGCTGCCCATCAAATAGTTTTGGAGAGCACTAAAATTCGCTCATTGCGTACAACTAAGATGGACGAAGGCGAGTAACTATTCTTTCTGTCTTAGAACCTAGCCGGAACTGTATTTTCGGATGCTCCTGTTTTGCTCTAAAAACCAAATAATCTTCTTTTTCCACATTCAATCTCACCCATAATTGGCCTTCGTGTTTTTAATTTTTTTTTCATTGGCTGTTTTTAGGTTTCAGATTCTCTTTCATGTTGCCTCAACTGGAACTTTGCTGGTTCCTACATATTCGATTTCTCTTATTAAAACGGATCTCACCGAAAAAAGACTGTAATTATTTAAAATACAATTCAGATAATTACAACTACAAGTTAAATTATTTGAAAGTAAAGTTATTTTTTAAAAAATGTGTTTCAATTGTATTCTAGTAATATTTCTATAGCACTGTTTGTTTCTGGAAAGACGTACCTCACTGCTGATATGTCACAGTGAATATTCTTTGAAGGTTCACAAGATGAACTATTTTTGTAAATTCTTCAATTAATGTATTATTTTACTATTTTTAGATTTAAAAAATGCATTTTTATATCCTGATTCCGCACTTTAAATAATTTATTGAAATATGAACATTATTCTTGAAATGTACTTCGAAACAGCAGTGAGAGGTATGGAAAAGTGGTCTAAGTCAACAACTTTGTCTTCTAAATATATCTATAAGTTTTGCTGATGGAATCGTGCAATTTTGCATGTGAATAGAAGAATGTAAAAGAAATATTTTACTTATTTACATCTTTGCTCTATGGGGCCGTATAAAAATTTAATTTTTGTAACTTTTTACCGTCACTCCCCATGGATATCAAAGTATTTTCATACAAATTCTTACCTTATTTGATGAAACTTTATAATTGAAATTATATGTCTAAAATCAATATTTAAGGAAATAAACGCTTGTTCCACCTCTTTGAGACACTCTGTATGTTTTGTAATATGTGACGCAGACAGTTTAACCAGAAAGAAAAAATCTCTTGCTAGCTTTGCCATGTTATCCCTTTATAATCTTACGGAACTTGGTCCACCAGCTAATCGCGGACAGTTGCATATTGCAAACCTGAATAAAACAACAACAAAAAAATGAATCAGATTTCGGGTTCAATTTATATTTCTACAATTCAAGAGCTTCTGCTAATACAAGAAATACATCAAAGATGAGATCAGGTTTTTTTTAAACTTTGGATAAAGATTATATTACGTGTAGAAAAACATTTCCGATTGATATTATATTCTAAATATCGATTTGCAGTAATTTTGGTACATTATATTCATGGAGATCACTGAAGATGCTAAACGAACATTTTTCTTTTGATTTCCTATGTTTTAATTCAAATAAATCTATAAAAGTGCCACGTGGAGAGGAAAGTCATTTGCACAAAAATGATTTGTTTAGCTTAATGGATCACGCAACATGAAAGAGTTTTTCTTGACCAAGGTTTCCATAACTTTAGGACCAACTCCAAATAATCAGTGAATTGCTACTTTTAGTCCTCGGAAAGCTGAGGAATGTATATTTTTCCTTATTCTTGGATATTAATTATTAAAAATTCGAAACAAAGAAATAATATGGATTCAGATATGCTTTAAAAATTTATGAATTAAAGGCCTTTTCCTTTCATCTTTAATTAAAACTTCTTTATGTTTTATTCTCCTGCATAGATATTGTTTAGTTAGATTCATTTCCATTTTGATACTTCACGAGGTAGCCTCGTGAAGACCTTCTGAAGTTTTAGAAAGGGCCTCTTTATTTTGAGCTGTGGTCAGATAACGAGGATGTCACCCCGTCTCCCCAAACTTCCACATCATATTGACAGGTGGCCGTGGTGGCTTAGTTGTAAGGTGTCGGCCTCTGAGCAGGAGGGTTTCCAGTTTCGAAATTCGATTCTCCTGAAGATCCCTCGTGTATTGGGCCTGTTGCACGTTAAATCATACGTAGGTGTCAAACGTCCTCTGCTGGTGTGGTGCGGAAGTGTGAAGAGGGGGTGTCATCTTAGGTGCCACTCCCGTCATCTAACCGTGGTTCGAGGTCCGTCTCAAAATACCCCTCGTGTTGCTTCAAAACGAGACATTATTCTAACTAAAACTAAAAAACATATTGACAGGATGCAAGCAGAGAGATGGGTTTTTAAACTAGGACCGCATACACAACAGATCTCAGGTAGAACTGGGTCTCGAACGCGCATCCTTCTGGTTCCTCAACCTAGATTTGGATATCAGTCTACAGCACCCCATCACTAAAATATGACATTCGAGCTTTCGAACTTTTTTTCTCTCAAAAATGGAATCATAAAAATTGTTTTCAACTGTAAAAGCTTTGACTTTTCAAACAATGTTCCTATTTATTTTATTATATGCAGCACTTTAATTTTCAGATGAAAAAAATATTATTTAGGGTATTCTACGAACAATAATAGATCAACTTTTAAAAATTAGGGTATGGTCATAAATAAAACTGAAACTGGGAAGAGAAGCAGCTTTTGCGCCATTCTTTCCATTTCTTATCATTTACGAATCGCCTTGCTGAGCGCATCGATCGCTGTATGCAGCACAAATGCTTTTTTGTGCTGAATCAACCGTAATTAAAAGAGCGAAAGTTTCTGGTTCAGCGTACTGTGAATTGAAACACGCTGAATCATAAATGCCATTAATTTCATCACGTAGCTTCAAGCGTCTTTTTACTCGTTACTCATCTTTATATGATTCTCCAAGAAGTCACCTTAAAGTCTTTTAATTGGACTTTTAATAATGAATACAATAAGAGGATTTTTAATGCTAGATGGATTCATGCCAAAAACGATAAATTATATGGATGCTCCTTTAGACTTTAATGAATAATAGTATATTCTATTTTTAGTATTAAGAATCGTCATCAGTTTATATGTAATATAGAACTCTAAGATGTTTTTTCATCACGCTAACGAGACAATTTCTAGTCTTAATGACTTTGTAAGCCTTTTTAAGTATTCGGGGCAAAAAGTGTTAAAATGCAGCCTTATTTCGCATTTATCGGCAAACGAGCTACATGAGAATTTGTAGAAAGATATTAAAACTTTGTATACATATTTTACATTTGTCTGATCGCTCGTTGTTATTGCATTTTCAAAATTTTAAACTAGAATTAATTCATTCACAAATGTTATAATTCGATACAAAATGGAGTAAAATACATGAACATCTCAAGTTTCTTATGGACTCGTAGTTGAATCAAAAGAACAACAAATTCCCCCAAACAATGTGTCATCTTCTTAGATTGTTGGCAAGGTTGAACTGGCTATATAGAGATTGTACATAAAGCCTTTGGTAAGTCATATAGATTTTTTTAGATTACATAGAGTGATGTTTGCAAGTGCGTTTCAGAAAACTGTAGCAGCTTCTGGACACAACAGGGGAGGAACATTAGTTTAGTAATCTTTCCATGTTCTTAAAATTTGTCTGCCTGGCATTTGTTTTTCATAATTGTCTTTCACTTCTGTTACAATTTTTGGTTTAAAGTGAATCACTTTTGACAGCTTTCTAATTCAGTTTTTTAATCCAGTGGATGCCATTCATTAGAGCTGCAATACACCCTACGTTTGTTTTTTATAATTGTCTTTCACTTTTGTAACAATGTTTGGTTTAAAGTGAATCACTTTTGACAGCTTTCTAATTCAGTTTTTTATCCAGTGGATGCCATTCATTAGAGCTGCAACACACCTTACGTTTCTTTTTAAAATTTCTTTTTGTTTTGTTTAGCATTTATTAATTTTTTTCTTATTGAGAGTTCGATGATCATCGGAAATGAAAATTAATAAATAAAGACAAATGGAAAATAAAATGTTGTACAAGTAAAAAATACATGGAAAAGGGCTACAAGGATACAAGCTCAGGCAAACTTGCTTAATGCCCATGACAAAGTTATGCATTATAAGATCGAAAGTGACATTTACGGCCCTCGAAATGTGTTCTGAAGCAGCTGGAATCGCAACATCTCCATGCTGCGGCTCGGCTAACCGATACGCTTGTTTGTTTCCATAATCCTTCTGCTCTTATTTATTTTTCGCATTATTTTTTAAAATTTTTTCACTTTTTACTGTCTTGAAGGGAACACTTTCAGTTTAATGGTATAATAGTTACTTCATTTTGTCTTTTCCTTTTTTTGTCACAAATCATTTCTTCATATTCAGATAAGTCGAAAGTTTTCTAAAAATTATTTCTTTACATTTCAAGGTAAAAAAATAAAATTTTTAATGCATTCAAGAAAGAAGTATTTAATGTATATTATTAGAATTTTGATTTTATTATAGAGCTTAGAATTTATATTTTTTTAAATTTTAATTTTAATTTTTATTCTTGTTGATTTTCTAAAATTAAAAAAATCCTTACTCGATTTTCTGCTCATTTCAAAATTCTAAACTGAATGTTGGTATGTTATTCTTTTTAAAAAATGTAATTTTTTTTCCTTCTTTTTGAAACTCAATATACATCTTTTACGAATGTGAAATTTTGTATTTGAAAACCGTTCATTTAGAATATTTTTAATACTATTTTCAAACAAATTGATTATTTTATTTACCAATCCTAAGCAACGTGTTATCTATTAATAAAGTAGTTCTGTAATATTTGTAGTGGACATATTATTGCAGAGTAATAATCTTAGAAAAATATCGTTAGATACACGTTGAATAATTATAAGGATTTTATTTTTACACTATAATTTACTGTTTCTGCTTCGAATAAAAAAAAAATCGAAAATTTTTTTTAAATTTATTTAGTTTTGTTTTGTGGATTTAGCAGCCTCCAGAGGGTTTACACTGTTTAGTACACACATTCCTTTGGTGCAATATAAACCTGAGAATGATATCCTCTCTTAAAGGGGTATACGACTCTTAAACCTCGAAAAAATGGTGAAGAACTGTCAAATTCGATACATTATAACTCTGAAACAATGTAATTCACAAACTCACTTTTTCTTTCTAGGAAAATATCTGTTCTTTCTCTTATAATGCACACATTTTTAAACCTTCATATTGGTATATATTTATTTGAGAGAGTAATAAAATATGGGTATAATTTTTGGAGAAAAATGAGAGTCACCTTGCGAGCATTATTACGGATAAAATATTTATCTAAACACAATATTTTGGGTTAATACAATATTATATATTTTTTTACGACAGTCTATCAGAAAATCGTATGTAGTGCAGCGTATATTGTAGGATTACTGAAGGCAGTCAACGGTATTTTTGTGGCACAACTTAAAGATAATACTCATGTTGTTTTGCTGCAATTATCCATTGCATTTGTTGTATTAGCATAATTATTTTCTATTTTGGAAGTTGTGAAGACCACTATTGCATAAACTTTTGTTCACTGTAAATTTTTAATTTAGTTTAAGCTAAGGTTGTTTCCATAGCTAATAACATTATAGTTTATACTTCAATGATATCGTAAAACTTCCTGATAATAATTGGTTTCAATGACCCCAAAAGGCCGGCTAGAAATATTTCGCAACGAGGAAACGAACTGCGTTAACCATTAAAGATTTTTAACTTCATGATGATAATTGGCGTCATCGACAACAAAACGCGTCCTTGAAATATTTCGCAATGAGAAAAATAAATTAAAATTGATATTAGAGCTCTTCAGCATATAACCCACAGTCTGCGCTTTATTATAATACATTGAAGTTATTATGTCTGCATGAAAGGATCTAAACGGGTTTAAGTACGTTAAGCATAATAAAAGAAAATTTCCTCTATGATAATGATGATAATGATCAACTATATAATTTTTCCAAAATATTTTTAAAAGGAACACGGACAACTTTTTTACTTCTATTCCATTAAACTAAACCAATTTTATTTAGGCAGCATGTATTATGTGTCCTTGTCATTAATTTTAACTTATTACACATTTGGTCATAAATTAAAATATTTTCCTGTTATTTCAATGCCATACGTGTTCTATCAAATATAAAAAAAATCGCTTCATTTTTCATTGTTTTCATGTCTGGTTATTTTAAAGTTACATCGATATGAACATTTCTTTTGAAGTTCTGACAGGATTGAAAGGTTATAAATATGACTTCTGTAAATCAGATTACTTTATCACACATTTCCAGCTTCTCTAAGAAAAAAATTTAATTCGTTTATGTTATTACTTAAAATATCTGCTTTTCCACGGAAAAAACAATTCGAGAATAAATTAAATTATTTTAAATTACTCATTCCATACATTTCTTGGTAACTTATAAATTTAAATCATATAACCGAATGCCAAAGAAGGCATTAATCAAAAAATCACAACAGTTAAATTATTAGTGAAACAGTTGTTTGTAAATATAATAAAAAATTTTTACTAATAAAATACTTTAATGAAATAAAAATTATTAATTTCTTCAGTAGTGGCAGAAAATTAGAATTTCTAAAACCAAATTACATTAACAAATCTTATGTGAGAAAAAAGGAACTTGAATAATTTTTATGTAAAAAAAATGTATATTTCTTTTTAAGGAAGGATAATTCCTTTTTATTATTAAATGCCCTTGGATTAAATAAATATTTACTATTTCGTTACTCAATAATTTCTTTAAAAATATTTAGAAAGTTCTTTACGTTAAACTCTTAATTATGTTATGTACGGAAATTTGATAAAGAAATGTATTTTCTGCGCTTTAGTATTTTATCTGTAAGAAAAGGCACATGTTTTCATTTAATAAATTCTACACGCTGAAGTAGATAAGCAAAAATACAATTAATGTGGCTATAATCGATTTCAGATTTCTTACGTAACGCTTAATCGTTCCATCTGTGGAAAGAATTTTCAGATTTCGCTAATGTATGTCTTGGTAAATTAATATACTTTTGTATCTCTTAAGCCAGTAATTCTCTGTTATTCATTCATTATTCCATTTACTCATTGCGCAGAACATTTATTAAATGACCGCTGATT
>BGPR01000053.1:1801306-1932548 GCA_013235015.1 Araneus ventricosus | reverse complement strand
AACTGAGAATATCATGTAATATTTAATTGCACGTTCTCTTACGATGTGTTATGACGTCACGCAATCTTTGCTTCTGCAAACTGTGCAATGGATTTTGAAATTAAATTTGTGCAGTAATTTGACGTGTGGTCGCGTAAAAATAATTTGACTCCGTTATTTTAAACTGGAATCTTGTTAAGGTTTGACATAAAAAAATTGCCTTTGATGAGAAGATTCATGAGACGCACAAATAAAATAATATAGTTAAACATTTTTAATAATAAATTAATAGTAAATAAAAAATTTCTTTTCAAGTGAAGTAAAAAATAAAATTGTTTTCCTTAATTTTTAAGTAATTTCTAAGAACATTTGCTGTTTTGTATCATATATAAATATATGGACGAGTTTTCTGGTTTGTTTGCTTACAGTAAAAACCTTGACTTTATCTGCTTGTATGTTGGACTTCCGCTTTGAAGATCCATTGATCTGGCATTACACCGGAAATACGTAGTACAGGCATGTAAAGAAACCAGAAAACTCGCCCATACAAGACTTGCAATGCCCTTATGTTTCTTTGACATAATTGATTTTACAGCAACTGATATATCTCAAAAATACAATTATAGCTTAGAACTAAGTAAGAAGTAAATTGGAGAAATTTAAAGGGAAAAATAAATTTTAGGATAAAAAATATTAAATTAAAGATTGAAATGAATCTCGAAACATCGCTGCAAAATAAATGCTGCAACTTGAGTTCACCAAATGTTTGTCAAAACAATTTTACTAATTCCTAATAACTTGTTTTTTAATCTATTGATTTTTAGTCAGACAAACAACAAATATTCTACAATAGTATAAGGAAGACAACTTGAGTTTTAGAAAATTTAGATGTACACAGACATTTCAGTTGTAAGATTTTCTCAAAGTTGTTAGGAACTTAACAATACACTAAAATAATGAAAAATAAGAACTGAAAGCAAGTGAACTATTAATTTTTAGAATGCATACAATTCAGGCAGAAATTTTCAAATGTATCCGATATTTTTAGGCGTGTCAATGAAGGATGATAGACAGATGTAAATTCGTTGATACAGTAACATAATTTTCATTCCAGTGATTGTTTCATTAAATAAATACTCTTCTTATGTATTGGTTTCTCATCGAATTTTTCAAGATGATACTGAAAATTCCTAAAAGTTGCATTGAAATCTTATTCGTTTCGATATTTCATTTTATGGCAAATAGTTCCTACGGTTCAACATTGGAGATAAAAATTTGCATTTCGTTTAACTTTCTTATTTCAAAAATAATTTTCAAATATTTTCTTAAATATTTTCAAAAATTTTAAATATAAATTTCAAAATAAATAACGAGCACTTTAATTTCTGAAATAATTAAATGTTTGTACTTTTATTTTTATCTCTTAATTCAGTTGTTAATTTCGTAATTAGATTTAATTTTTTAAAAAGATTGCTTTCATTTAAGAATTTTCTTCTTGGATATTTAGTCTAACCCTCGCAGCACTTATTTCTTGGAAAGTTGTTTGTGTGGTGTCGATTATTTTAATTATTGTTTATTCTTCGGCAAACTAATTCCTTTTTTTTGTTAAGACACTTAAAAATTTCTTTGTTTTAATTCTTTGTTTAAACTTGCACAAAACTGTTTTTTTCCTTCTTATGCACTTGTTGAACTCTGGACAGCTAGCCTCCTTTTTAACTGTATACAACCCCTTGTAGACTACGACCTTTTTCCTTCCACTTTTACTGTGTATACTCCCCCTTTCCCATGAGAAACGCACGTGCTTGTTTGAATCGCCGTAATTGTTTAGCTTACCCTCTCGAAATCCCCGCTGAGGTTTGAAATTAAAAATTGATTCTTGAGTCCTCCGCTCCTTTGTAGAAAAGGATCCGAATCTCCCGTTTTACTACTTAGGTCAATTCCACTTCCTGCCTTTTATGACTCCTTGACAATAAGCGTGCAACGGACCATCCAAATTTTACTATCCTGACGCGAGAAATTGTTTTTTTACACGAAAACCTCTTCGAACCCTGTCCAGTTTGATTAATTACCCTTTGGAGGTGTTAGGAAAATACCTACCCTTTTCTGAGAATCCTCGACCTCCAATCAGGATAGAGTCCTAGCTTCCAATTGGCTATCTGCAAGTCTTTGGGGCGTGCACAAGGGGTTGCTGGTTGGTTTGGCGAGCTTCTGAGGACAGTTTGGCGTTTTGGCGCAAATTAAGAATTTTCATGCTATGCCTTGCTGATTGAAAGTGCTTGGGACTTTGGCTCAGGAATTGAGCAATAAAGGATCGACTTGGCACTGTATTTTTTTGGTATAAGAAAGCGGGAGAATTAAAACAAGGGAGACTGATCGAAAGACAGAGTTGAGTTCAAGCCAGAACAAGCGAAGAAGATGATTTTGATTTTTACTACCATTGATCGGGCGCAGAGAGATCTGGCAATCAACCTACCCGAGTAGAGGGTTCACGTTTTTCCAGCGTCGGTGAGCCACCATTTTGCGGACTTGCAAAGAGAAGGTGATTCGACTAGAGAAATTTGTTTCAAGAGCGGCCATGCGTTGTCCCTTTCCTGGGAGCGATATAGAAACGTCCAGGACTGTCCGTCTGGAAAATCAGTGCTTGTTGGCGTGCTGAATTGCCCAGCAAGATACCAGGCTGATGTTATCCGGTCACCCGTCCGTTTCAGAAGCTGATGTCGCAGTGTGATTGTCCTAGAGCCAGAAGATGTGGCCGGACATACCCAGTTGATCCGCCTGCCGAGAGGAGTTGTCAACTACAAGCCCAAGTATCCCGAATAGGTGTGGTGAAATCATCGGCTAAATTGGGAGGACATTTTCAGTTATAAGATTCCATGAAAAGACCTGAGAATGTGTGAAAGAGACTCGCCTCGCCTTCCAGCTCTTGTGTGCGCCTCCGAATCCAGACACCCGGCCCAGACTGCCCTCATCAATGATTTCAGCTAAGTTTCTTTTATTTATATTTTTTTATTGAAAATTTTGAATAGAACTATGAATAACACCTAGCAGCATAAATGTGATGCTCAGACTGAACAAATTGTTTTTATTGTAATGTTGCAAATAGGTCATTTAGAAAAATTTTGAAAGAAGTAGGGATTTAATGATCATAAGGTATTAACAGGGTTACTATGCACTGGAAGTTGTACTCATTTATTATATTTTGAGTAAGGACAATTGTAAGAAATGCAGAAATGTAATTTTGTGTGCGGGGTAAAATCTTAGCATTAGAAATGTAATGTCAGCCTGCAAACTTCATGATGTTAATCTACAATTCTGATTATACTCTTATGACAAAATTTATGATTGTAATCTTGCAATACCTTATATGTGAAAATGTCCTTCACCTGTTAGGGGTCCCTAAACTTTGCATTTCAGAAATTTATGTTTAGTGCTTATGATCCAGAAAGAGTGTATTTTATTCAAGAGTGCTAGCATATTGTGCACACGAACATGTCAATCGCCACATTTGTATATATGTTATATTTTATTTTTTTTATCCCTAAATAAATTGCATTTAATTCAACCTTACAGTTTCTGTCCTACTTTCATGGATATGTTTTCTCACTCAATGTGTCCTAACAGATGTTCCAGGTCTGGTATTATCTACTTATAAATTTATGTCAGTGTAAGGTTTATTTGGGTTTAATAACTAGCTTTCTGAACACAACGCAGTTACGATTATTTTCCTGATTATTCTATTATACGATCAGAAATTGACTATAGATTAATCTTGGATTATAAATTAAATTTAATATAGCTAATTAAAAAAAACTACACGACATTTGTTATTTTGGGAGATAGCAACATCCCGACTCGGAAATTAAATATTTATTATTTCACGGAAATGAAGAGATTTAAATGTTTGAATGCTTAAAGGGGATTACTTCCTATTAATATCTTTCTCTTTGCCCAGCCGTTGCAATAGGAAATACTTAACTTTGTGAATAGATGTGAAGAATATACAAACATAGGGTATTTGTTATTTAGACAATGTGTTTCTCTTCAGTTACTTTATTTTAATCAATATTTATACAAGTCTATAGCTTTTAATCCTTGTACGGCTTTTAGGGTGATTCTACGCTTATCTTACGTCATTTAACAAAATTATGCCGAAATAAATGCGTTCATTCATTGTTTACTTGGTTATTTAAATTGGTCTGAAAGTCTAATGTGTTGGATTACATATAAAATTTTGTTATGCAAATTGCGCCATTTAATTCGTCCATTATGTCAATAACATTTCAAAATTCCACGTTTCTACCAAGGCGGTAATTGTTTCAAAGTAATTTTTTCCTTCTGTGTCTTCTACTAAATTTCAATTGCTTTTATTTTGTCAGCATCAAGTTGTGTAATATTGCGTGAATTATATGTAAATGTCATTGGAAAGAATTAAATTTATAATTATTAAATTTGTTGCTTTGTTATAAAAACTTAAATGATTTTTTACTTCGGAAATCTTACTGTAGACATTTCTTCACATTATATGTCAGTGTATTGCCTTCACTGTCTAAAATAAAAAGATATAAAATTGTTAAAGTAAAAATAAAAGTGTATATGATGCTCTCAATGAAAAATAGATTTTACGTCAATATCAATTGGATAGCGAAATTCCCATGTTCTTCAGTTTAAAAAAATGAAACATGACTTCTTATTTCATATATAAGTCTATTAATATCGCTATTGATCTGTGAAAAACAAGACGTCCAAAAATGTATATACTTTCAAATACTATTACATAAACAAATAATAACGTTTATAAAAATTTAATAACTCAAATTCATCAATACATTTATTAACATTGCAACATGAAAGCTTATCTTGATAAAATTCTAGTGAAGAGATGTTTAAGGCAACGAGCAATTGTAGTCCCCTCCACACACAGAGTCATCCGATCTTATCCCAATAGATTTCTTTAGTAGTGACACTTTTAAACAATAGTTATAGCTGAAGAACAAAGGCAATAGACGAATTGGAAGCAGGTATTGAAAAAGAAATTGAGCTTATAAAAACAGATATGCTAAAGTACGTTTACAAGTCCATTGGGCGGTGTCATCAGCAATAACATCCATCAATTCGAACACTCCAATACCTGATAAGATTCTGCATTGATTTTAATTAATTTGTGTTATGAAACTTCAATGCATGTTGTTAATTGTTTATACGGTTAAATTGTGCATGCGGTTTGAAACACTCTGTATTAACTAACAAATACTGAACAGGAAGAAAAATTTAGAGATCTTAAGGGATCATGGAAACCCCCTCCCTCCTCCCACAAGAACACAAATACTTTAGAAAATTGAAAACATCTTATCTTTATTCACACAATAGCGGCCAAGGAAAACATCTTAATCCCTCATAAATTTTAAAGCAACCTTTGTCATTCCCTCCTGTATTCTTATTCAATCTGCATCCAGTCAATTGTTTATGCAAATGAAGCGGGCTGGAAAAGCTCCCTTCGAAAGAGAAAAAGATCTTAAAATGTTGAACCAAAAATGATGTAGAAGAAAAAGAAAAGAAGAAAATAAAATGATGAAACGTATTATGTGAACTAATAAACGATTATTATGTTTGCGACTCAAATATTAAAAAGAAGAGCAAAATGTGATTTATAAACATCAAATGTAAATATTCAGCTTAAAATAATTTAATTAATGGTCGGGGTTTTAATATTTTATTCTAAACGCTTTCCAGCGAATTTACCACCGTAAATGGCAGAATAAACAGCTACATCATTTGTGTTTCATGATAAACATTTATTATTAGGTTATGTATATTTTTGTAAATTTTTTACGTTAAGTATATGTATTACTAGCAGCACCCGCACTGCTTTGCTCTTGACATGATTATTATTAGACCTGTTCTCAGACCCTGAAAGCATGAAAGAGGAAAAATTAATTTTAAGAATGAGTCCCACCATCACCCGACATGACATGGACATGTCGCCTCATTCTTTCCTCCTAATGGATCCTGAAAACATTGAAAGGGAAAAATATTTTTTTAAGAATTAACAGCACCTATAATATCTTTCTTGCTTGAAATTTTTCGTTATAGAGCTTAGGGATACACAATATTCACTGTTCTTCCGTTTGGAGCTAGAATGTACAAATTTTCGGCTTTTCCAACATTTAAACAACCAGATACAATTGACCATTAAAGAAACAGGGCTTGAGAAGATCGAGTCCTACAACTTTTAAGGATTTTCCTTGTGCGTTGTTGATGCTCATGGCGAAATTTAATCATACAGGGAATTGAAGGCGTTTAAATTGGAATGCGAAATCTGAAGGGATGATTGGGATTCTAGAAATCAAAATGTTCTCACCTGCGGTATGTCGAGTCATAATTGTTGCTTCAATAAAACTCGGCATCAGTTTCTTACTACAGAGTCTTGTTCCATTGCAAACTGAAGGCGGATGAAGATTTCTGAGAAGAATTATTGGTTTCCCAACCTTCAGCTCTAATGTATGTGAAGGTACTCCAGACTTCAGCCCAGATAGCACGTAAGTTTGCAGCAAGTTTGATTTTGACTTGTCATGGCAAAATTTGACGCGTCAAACTTGAATCGAACTTGTAGCAAGTTCGATGTGACAAATAGCGCCACCTCCTTTGCAAATCAAACTTGCTGCAATTTTGCAAAACAAGCTTCCTGCAAAGATAGCACAATAAAGAGATAATTATATTTGTCTCTGTTTAAAAAAACATCCGATTTTTAATAGCATCTCCTAGACCGTAATTCTTTTTTATTAATTCAAGAAATCAATGATAATTTGTGAAAAAAATAACTTTTTTTATAAAAAAATTTTTTGAAACATTTTCCATCTTTTTACTAAATATATCACTCTCACTTTAAAGAAAACTATATCGCCTTTTTCTTAATGTTGAAATTTTAACGTTTATAAACAAAATTAAATCTAAAAAACAGTCAGTGTTGGTTGAACAATAATAACTAGACATTTTGTCCCATTTTAAAGAATTACTTTTGAACTCTAATTTCATAATTTATTCTACTAGCAAAACGTAGTTACTAGCGAAAATCGCTCTCTTTTTTACTTCAAATCATATTCTCAACTCAAAAAATTAATGAAATCCAGAAAATAGTTAAAAATAAATCGCATACGAATCGAATCGAACGATGTATTAGCGAAATCTATCTTCTCCTCTCAGAGTTCAACTGGCTCAATGGTTAGCGTCTCCGCTTCGGAACCGGGAGGTCGCGAGTTCTATCCCGGGTTGTGTTTCGTACTCTCTTTTTGCTATAATTTGCAATAAGTTTCCACGGCAAGCTTGTGGCAAGCTTGCTGCAAGTTCGTTTCATGGTGACTTCGGAGCTTTCGTTAACTTGCTGCAAGCTTGCACTCTTGTCATGACAAATTTGTGGCAAGCTTGCTGCAAACTAAAATTGCTATCTGGGAGGTAGCTCCAATGTCTTCAGGAACTCTGTTGTGTATTTAACAGCCTCGATGATATCACATGTAATGAAAATAGATTTGTAAACTTTAACACTATCAGGAAATTCTTGTAAAGGATGCTTATTCATGACGCTGACATCTTCGTCTCTTGGGACAAGAATTGCTCTTTGACACAGGCATGAGTAGTCAATAAAATGCTGTGCCACATTTGGAAACACTATTTCCTTCAGCTCTTGCTGAGTTTTGACAATCCTTTCAATTCTTTGCATCGCTACGCATCCATCTTGCTTATCCGGAGTAATGGCACCACTTCCCAGTTGAAGTAGGTTGTCTGTAAATTGCTGGGCAGATAGATCACCGTTGAGATGAACTCCCATGTTTGTTGTTCGTCCAAGTCTCTGAATGCTATTCCATAGGTACTATTATTTTAAACAGGCCTGCATTTCATCCGCCCTGGTTCCACTGGGAATAACTGGAAGCGTCTGTCGAAAGTCTCAGGCCAACACCTTGATAATACCTCAAATTGTGTTAATGTTATGCCTGATGTCTTTCAACGTAACATCTAGTGCTTTAAATGCAGCTTTGTGGGACATAATGCATTCATACCAGACAGTTTAATATCTTATAAAATCCACTAAACTTTTTGAATTTTAAGTTTAATTTTTTTTCCACAAAAATTTTTGTGAAATAAAATATGAAAGCAAAATATATTACGATATTAACTCAGCTTTTAACAATGAAAGAGAAACAATGGTTAAACAATGAAAACGGTTTGAATTGCGTTGCAACAATGAAAAGTATTGTTGTATATTATACCAAAAAGAATAATTTAAAAAATTTACTAAAATTACAGAGAATATTATACCTCAATTTTTTCGTTTGAAACAAACTTTTAGACGTTTAAAACAAACTTCATTAGAACAGAAATGGTTTTTCTTTCTTATGGTGCATCTATTTTCTTGCTACGATTATTAGAAAAAAATGAAATGGAGAAATGAGTAATATAAATAATCACAAAATGGTAAATAAAAAGTTTCCTATATTGAATTTTAAAGTTCAGGCTTCGAGGTGCATTGAATCACCATCAGGGCTACCTGCGTGCCAAATTTTATGGCTCTAAGTGCAATTTTTAACGTCTAAACATCACACACACACGCACGCACGCGCACACAAACAAACAAACATTGCCTTTTATATATAGAGAGATCATGTTTGCGATTCAAATAAGAAAATGAAGCCCAAAATACGGTTTCCATACCGCAAATATAAACATTCAGCTTCAAATAATTGAATTAATAGTCGGTATATTAATATTTCATTCTAATCGATTTACCGTAATTTTACCACCATAAATTGCGGAATAAATCTCTGCATTAGTTGTCTTTCATGTAATAAATTTATTATTAGGTTATGTATAATATCAGAATGATTCAGTCAATTTAAAAAAAAATTAGAATACTGATTTATTAAGACATATATGTTTGTACAAAAATGTTCTTGGAGAATTGCTTACTCCTGTTTCTCTAAACTTTTAATTTCCTTTCTTTTCAGAACTCTTATCTTTCTTATTTACAACCATTTTCGGCTTAATTTCTATATCCAAGAAGTGCGCTTCAGCTTATTTTATTATTTGGTATATTCGTTATTTGTCTGAATAAGTTGCATTGTGTTTTATGTTTTAATTTTTAATACTGAGTGCTTAGGCACTGTGTCGAGTTCAATGCTATTGTTTTGACTGTTGAAGCTTTATTAAGCCTAGCAACAGTTTTTAAATGAGCAACATCTTAGTTTAAATAAAAGAATAACTGAAATTGTTTATTAACTTAAAATTAATGCTTTTTCTCAATATTTTTCATAACTTCCCGGAAGTTGAAGATAGTTTTATTACCTTTGTGGCTCTTTCTTTTTCATTTCAATACGATTGTTGGTAGAAAAGTTTTTCGGCCGCCAAGACAGTTCTTTCTCGCCTGCCAAACAAATTGGATTGGTAAGTCACTTCCGATTTTCGACGTTGCTGGTTTCTTAGAAACGTGATGTTACGTCTCTACGCACTCGAAAACTTATGCAAATGTCTGTGTAAAAGTCCCATTGTTTAGAATGGCTTCTGAAATTAGAAATGGCATTTGAGCATTTAAACTTTAGATTTAGAGCAATAAAATTTATTTCTTTCTTGGATGAGAAAGTCCTCTCTGTTTCGCATACTTCACATTTCCTTCCTGATTTTCTAAAGAACTTTACATGTAATCAGTATTCTATTCTCGTGCAACGCCAACTTTAAAGAAACTGAGCTCTTCAATCATTAATGGGCGTTATACTTGTCAAGGATCAATATGAAGGGAACAATCCCTGATCGCCTACGCAAAGATTCGCATGATATAGTGCGTGAAAATGGTGTTGAGATTTTCAGTCAGAAAATCTGTGATTTTGTCGTGTTTGAAATAAAACTACTTTTAAATAAATTGCTTTTTAGCTATATTAGGCATAATTAAAATGTCCAGAACTTTAAGTTTACTAAATTAGCTTAAGCAAATTTAGTTTCAATACATTTCATCTTCATCTTGAGGCCATGGTGGCCTAGTGGTATGGTTCCGACTTTGGGGTTGGAAGGCTCCAGGCTCGAAACCCGATTCCACCGAACACGCACCACGTATGTGGGCTGTCGCCAGCAAGGCCATCGTAGGAGGCCAAACGCCCTCCCGCTGATGCGATGCGGAGGTTTGGAGAGGGGGTGTCAGCGCAGGCTTCGCCCTCGTCATCTGTGATTCAAAATTAAGAGAACAAAAAAGAAAAATATATACAGAAGAAGTAAACAATAGCGATAACAATACACCTTTTTACTCCCAACGCAGCAGCATCCAGTGATTGCATCAACAAAATTGTCCTACAATTAACCAATAAATCACTATAGAATTAAACAACAAAAAATTCTATTATGTGTTTAATAATTAAAATAATTAAAACACATAAAAGAAGACAATAAGAAAATAAAAGAAAATACAATCAAAATGGAAGAGAACTCGAATGGCGAACTTTTTCAAAGACTACTCGCCACCGGAGTTCTAATATGGATAAATTTTCTGTCAAGGGTAAGACTACATAGTCAAAATTATTATTTTTTTTCGATTTTTTTTTGTTTTCTATTATCTGTATTTGTATTTTATTAGAAGTTGCTGCATATGCGCCATTGTGTTTAATACAAAAAGTTTTAATTAATTTTTAATATCTTTTGATAATTTTTTTTAATTATAACTGTCAAAATTAAGAGGTCCATTCCAAAATAGCCCTCATTTTGCTTCAAAACGGATGTTAATTTATCTAAACTAAACTGAACTTCATCTTAACCTTCGACTTTCATTCATTGATTACCGCCCACTTTGCAGCATTTGGGGGCAGACCTCATAATTGACTTGAGCTGGTGTTCATTTTCTAAACTTCTACATCGCACCATCGAGAACATGTTTCTAGATGGTGGTTTCTTTTCCTGGCGTGCGCCAGGACGGCTCACGCGACAAAGTTTTGGTGAAATCGGTTCTAAAATTTGCAAGCTTCCTATTCCAGAGCCGAAACCTTGCCTAAGACTACTCCTGACATTTTATCTTTCCGGATTCGGTATTAGTTTAATCAGCATAACTGTACAATGAGAACATATTTTGGTAGATAATAGTTAGTGGTAGATTTAAATAATGAAAGATGAAATACAATAGGAACTGAATTTTAGTCATCTATATAATGAATAGTAAAAAATATAGTTTGGCTTATTTTTCTTAAATTGTTCTCAATGCATTATATGTGATAAATCTATATTCTTCTACAGGAACTGCAGATCAGGAAACTTTCAGAGTCGGAGAGTTAATGAATAAATATCCTAAGTAATTAAATTTCTTCTTTAATTATGGATTAATTTAAATTAATTTATTATTAATTAGCTACTTAAATTTTCATATGTCTTCTGATTTAGGAAAATTAAATAAGAGTAGCTGTTGATGAATTCGCAATGTTGCAAATACCCGCACATTACTCTTTTTGTTAATATTAAGTCTGGAGGGCTATTTCTGAAAAGCATCTGATAAACAGTTATAGCATTTAGAGAAAGTAGATATTCTTATATGAAATCTTAAGGGACTGACCCGTAGTCTTTTTCCATGCAAAGAAAAACTATTGAACAACTATCCAGTTTAGTTTAATTTACTTATATTAACGTCCCGTTTTGAAGCCACACGAGGGCTATTGGACGTAACTCGTAATTCTCAACCGCGTATTACGAGTACCGCCAGTGGGGTAAAACCACATACACATGTTAACGTTATGGGAAATTAGGAAAACTCGATTTGCAGACGAAAAGTTGCAATTATTTTTATTTTATATGACAATTTAAGAATATTAGTTACAAAATTCACATATAAAGCAGTTGAATTCTTCCTCCTCGTCACTGCAGCTTACGTGTACACAGCTAAGACAGTTTTTACCATTGGATTTACCATTCTTCTTTATTTAAATTAGAAAATATATCATTAAAATATAAACAATCAACGTCTGATGTGTTTTTATTGTCTTTATCGGAGGAATCATCAATACTGAATGTCCCGGTCCTACGCCACTTGGAGTACCCGGTTTTACCCCTAGTGCAGAGGTAAAAAAAACTAAATAGAACCGCGCAAATATTGGAGTAAATCCTTATTGTTTGATAGGGTATAAATCCTTAGTAAAAGTATAATAAGCTGGACTAAATATAGTTTTTATAACTGTACTGATTTTTAAGTTAGAATAGTTTAAAACCAAAAGAACATTAGAGAGCTGTCGTCTTAAAACAAATAAACATTAGCAGATGGAGCAGTGAATTCAACAGCTACAACACGCCACTATGACTGTTCCTTTTTCTTGAATAGTAGAGTGTAATTTAGTATCTGTCTGTTAGATAGGAAAAATAAAGCGTCAGAATCAAGGGTACCCGGTTTAACCCCACTCTTCCCTAGAATTTATCACCCTTCTCTGTTTTACAACTTAATGTCTGTAGGAAAAAGTTAATGCTAGTATGTGAAGATGAGAATAAGTAACACCACGGGCGGTTGAAGAAACACTTATTTTATCTTCAAAAATTTGGAAAAGAAGGGGAAAAAATTATTTTTATTTCACTAAAATCTCCGTTTGAAATGAATATTTTAAAATGTTTTCCGCCAGTAATCTAAATACTTGCACGCAATTTTAGCGTGAACAAAGCTCGCTTAAATTGTGGATCTACAGAGGAATCTTGTACACCACTTCTCCTGCATGTGATTCTTTATGAAATGTCAATTAAGCTATATCATTTACTTCAATTTATCTGAAACGGACAATAAATATCCTTAGGAGAACGGATAACTCAACATGGTCGAAAAATCCCCGAGCGCGCTATAAACGCACCGAATTAATTTATTCTTCCCTAATAAGCCTCTTATGCTTTTTAAAAAAATTTACTAGCTAATTTCCTTTCATGTTTCTGACACTCAATATGAACTTTTGAAGCAACTGGAAAGAGATTACCATTTTGGATTTATTGCATTCGCGATAAAGGGATTTTTCTGAACTGAAAAATTCACACGAGTTTTATTCAGTTTCGTGAGTCTCAAGAGCGAACAATGGCTGAAGAGATGTGCTTACCAGATGATGAATAATTTATAAGGGGAGTTTCTATTCAAATAAGAATTCTTGGAATCAGTTGAAATTATTGTTCTCCTAGGAAATAACTTGTATTTGTGATGTGAATCGTAGAGACTGAAAAAGGAATTATTTATTTGGGTTTTTTTGTTGAAGGGAAAAAATGATGTTATTTAAAATTAATTCTTTTACATGACGTTTGTAACATTTTTATCTTATTCTTGTGGTATTTAAAGTCATTACCAACTGTTTCTTACTTCGTGATTGAATTAAGGTGTTTTGAAATATTGCTCCTGTCTGCACCAATTTCTTTTTTATGATGTGCTCTGCAAAATGGAATCCAGAGTGAAGTATTTAAATAATTCATTTTATTCGATGCTGGAACAAATTTCTAGAAAAAAAGGAAAAGGAGGATTTTTTCTTTGTTCTCGGCTGTTGTTTTCTTAAAAGGTTGTCTGTCTTTTAAGATTCGCGAAATTTGGGAGGAAAAAGGAATGAAATTTGCGTAAGGACAATAATTGAATTATGCTTTGAATCAAGGTGTCGCGAAATAAAATGTGAAGATTAATTCTCCTGAATAACATTTTCATAAAGCCTTTTTATATTAAATTAATTTAAGCAATGGGATTACCTAAATTTCGTAAAAGGATTATTATATGCTGTAATAAGGATTTAGGAGTGATGTGATATTGCGAATTTTGATAAAAACAAATTTTTATTTTATTTTCCGTTTGGAATTCAGATTTATGTTTCAGAGAAATCGCCGTATCTGTTTTTATACAGAATTATTTTAAATCTCTGTGATCTTCAAATTTCAACTTTATTTGGCATTAATACTTAAAATGATTGATGAAATTAATGCTTAAATATAAAGAATTTTATTAATTTGGATGAAATTTTGTTGAAAATTTTATCTTGGAATAATTAATTCGTTTTTAAAGCAAACAGGCAAATTTATTTTTGAGAAAGATGTTAATAGTTCAACCTGTCGATAATTTCATCAATATTTATACATTTCTTCATTATGGATGCATGACAGCTTTATACCTGCCAGTATTGGATCGTAATTTCGTCTGTTTTAAATCAGTTTTATCTCATATCTCGCCAATAAATGTAAGGTTTAACATTCAAATTCGTCATAAATCATCATCAGCATTTTTTACATTTATTTGATGCATCGAGAAAATTACTCATCAGCATATCACAATACAGGATTACTGAAAGTTTTGTAAACCACTTAATGCAGAAGCTCACAAAAAAGGTTTTAAAAAAAAACCACTACAATGAGTTTGTTCTTTTAAAAATAGAAACTTTTAAATGCATCAAAGCACGTGTTTGAAATGTTTTTTTTTCCTCTAAAAGTGAAGTATGAACTTGATACAGCTTTGTGAATTAAGAAATAAGGATTTTAATTTATTGTGATAATCACATGCAATTTATCTTTTGTAGGGGAATTATTGTTCAGAAATCTAAGTAAAGAGAAATGCCGTAGTGTCAGGACTGAGAATCATAGTGCTCACTTGTGAAATGAAGTCTAGCTCGGAAACTTCTACCGGGGAATGTTGGGTTTCTTAGAAGTAAAGTTTTACCCAGCAATGGTGGTTTTACATACAGGCGCTAGAGGCGCCCGCCTCGTGCCTCGAGACCCTAAGGGCCTCAAAATCTATTCGACGTGCATCGCAGTGCGAAGCCGACGGCGAAATTCGGTAGGGGGACGCTCCTTGATGGTCTTACACTCTTCCGGGTACTGTGAGGGTACGTGATTGGGGCTGCAAAACAATTTTGCTCCTGTGGTCTAATATTTTCCCTGTTACACTTCCACTGTTACCCAGCGTCTCGGAACACAACAATATATTTCGTTTTCAAACAAAATTGCGAATCTCATTGATTTTGAAAAAAAATGTCAAAATCAGTTACGGCTGCAAAAATATAGCCGGAGTTACACTTTTTAAAATAAAAATATGCGTTGAATACATGTTGTTACCATATTTCCCAGAAGTGTTTCATTGTTATGGAGAATAAATAGTTCGGAACCATTTTATTTTTCTTGTTCTATCACCTACATGTATGACTTATTTTTATAGCTTTGTTGAACTTTTGTGTATTGTGGGAGGAATCTTTAGATCACATAGAAGAAAAGTTTATAGAACTACTAGTTATTGAACATTTAGATATAGCACTTATTTATGATTTTGCAAAGAAAACTTCTCTCCTGAGAGACTAAGTTTAGTATTTTTTGTGTTTTCCAAAATAGCTTGCAATGACTGGTAACAATGATTGTCAAGTTGCTTAAGTTCGTATAATGATCTGATACATCATGTTTAATTATGCTCAGTTTTCAACTTAGATCTATTAAAACATGTGTAGTGTATGTGAAATATCTAAAGTCCTTACCTTGATCTGTTGTGTAGGTCACTAAAGAGAAACACCTGTTTAAGTCATCATTGCTTGAAAAAGGCTGAAACTTATATAAGATCCGTCTCTAATATCTAAAAAACAGTTTAAAAATAGAAGGCCTTTCCTAACATAGTATACAATGTAATATCGCACATATTTTGATAGATTTTCTGAATTTTAAAAGTTGGGTCGAGACCATATAGAATTTATAATATGTTTCCGGGCTTATCATATCCGTTGAAGTTGTATCAAAATCACATAATATGCTACGCTTTTATTAAAATTATGAATATCTAATTTACATTCAACAATGTGTAACTAGCTTACGGATATTCGAAACTACACAATTTTAATGTTTTCTAAGAATTTTTTAAGGATTTTAATTAAGGACTGAATCCTGTTAGATCGTATATAAGAGTTTTGTATTCAAGCAGTTTACCTTTTATTATTTTATGCTTTGATCTTTTATTGCTAATTGAAGCTCGACTTTCCCATATTGTATGTCATGTTATTCTCGAAAACATACTTAATTGGGGTGTTTTATTTTTCTTTTGTATATTATATTCAATTTTTTCAAGTTAAATTTATTTCCTTAGCAATTTGTTTGTAATTTTATCCCAGCTGATAGCTTTATGTTCGCCTTGTTTGTTTCTATACTCGAATACAGTACTCTATCAAAAGAAAAAATGTCTTGAAATATTAATTCAGCAACAATATTCCTCTTACACCTTTCAACATTCACAAGTTGTAAAAAAAATTCCCTCTCACCCTCATAAATTGTTTTTTGAAATAATTTCAAACATGTTCCCCTCATTTGCTGATCATAGATATTTGGGAAAAAACACTTCAAATTCTTTTACCTCCCCTCGCATCCATACCAAACTGATCAGGACGATATAAACTCTAGGAATGGGGATGTGACGTGGCGTAATTGTAGTCATGTATTAATGGTTCCCGCTATTTAGGGAATTTTGAATTCTAACACAAGACCAATCGAAAGTAATATTTGAAATACAAAACATTCATTAACTTTTTTTAATAATTTATACCCGCATATATAACATTTAACAAAATTAGAAAAACAAAAAAGATAAGATAATTTTTTTTAATTACACGCATGCAGACACACAAAAAAATCTTAATAAACGACGTTACAAACGAAACCCATCCCTAGAGCATTTCTATGTAGCTTCCACTTGAGATTCTACCCTAACAAAAAACAACAAGCAAAGAGAGGCAGATGAATCACGTAAACTAAGAAATCGATGATCTTGAAGAAGTACTAAGACATCATAAGAATTAATAATACTTTAAAAATGAAAGGCTAAAATTGAATAGTGCTTTAAATGTGCTTCAACTTCTCTTTCTTTTCACCCTGAGGAGTTGAAGAGAGAAGGAGAGAGAGTTGAAGATCAGTTCTTTAGTTTTTTAACCAAAGCAAAATTGCTTTTGTCGAATTCTTCCATACGGAAGCACTTCATTTATTTTTAGATAAATACCCACTTAGAAGTGTGTGAAGGAAAGTTTTTTCCAGTGCATCCGAAAGAAGTTTCTTCAAAGTCATTCGGGGGGTTTTTTTTCCGATTTCTGATAAATGATTCTTCACCTTCCCCTAATTAGGAATCGGAGAGGGAAATATTTCGTGACATGTGAAGAGGTAAGAGTGTTTAAAATTCCTTTTAAAAAGTTTGTTCGGAATGTGAATAATGAAGAATACGTTTAATTAAATTATCAGTTCTCATCTGTTTCGATCCGTTTCAAGGTATATTTTAGTTTCCTTCATTGGTATTGATCATGAGAATTTCCAGAAGAATTAAAAAGTATACAATTAAACTCACTACTTATGAAAATGAATGATTTAAGTTTAGTTTCTTTTTCTTACTTTGTCGTGACTTAATGATACCTGATAGCTAATAATTAAACATGTTAGTTAAGTATATTCAGGTACTTCACATGTATATCATTTACTTGTTATGTAATCATTTTATAATTGAGAAATGATACTTAAAAATGACATTATTTTTAAATACAGCCATTTATCTCCTGTGTGACAATTAAGGAAAGACTTTCTGCCTTTCTTTATACAATTGACACATCTTTAAAACTCTTTAATTTACGTATTTGGATTCCAACGCTTTAAAGTTTTGCTAAGTAATGTTATCTGGCATGCTTGTTATAGGTTTCTTGAAAAAGAAATGCCTTCCTGTTGGTGTGGTTCTGTCGCAGGAGTCTTTGTTATGTAGCCAAAGTTTATTATTTCAAGATCCGTTCCCAAAAAGCTGCAAATATGGCAATAATGTAACTAAACTAAAATGAACTGGAAAAGTGGATTCGTTTCCTTTCTGAAAGCTCAAATAAACGCGGTTTCCTAACAGTATTTATGAAGCTCCCGGGTTTCTAGATTAGTTTCGTGTTCAGGATCACATAATAACATTAAGGGGTCCGATTTATCGGAATGTCTCTCGAACATCCATGGGACCGGTGAATGTTAAATTTGTCGTCGATGATCAAATATCTTATCAGTGAGATAATGTAGATTGATGATACATTTCAAGTATCTTTATCGTTTTCTGAACTTTGTTCAGAGGTAAAAATGCCTTTATCCCAATCAAAATTTAAAAATATCCTACATCATGTAGCTCCAAGACATGAAATTAGTTTATTAACCGCCCGATAGTATTTATTAAAAAGCAAGTTCAAGGTTTGACAATCATAAATGAAAATTCATGCAGATTGAATGAAAAAGGAATAAATAATTGTCCAAAAAGCTTAAAATAAAAATGGTTTTATTCATAATCACTGCTTATTAAAACATTAAAAATTTAACAATGATGTTTGAAATCCGGACGACTATATATAAGAGTAACGTCTCAAAATTTCAAGATAATTAAGATGTAAGTACACACGGGGAAGAAACGAACCACCCAGCATTTATTCTGCCATCGTTCATCGGGTTTTAAAACAAAAGGTACCAAATTTCAGGAAATAACGTCTACTAAGCAATTCCATATCTAAAAATTTCATAAGGGGTCGTCTACATATTTATAATTGCACTAACTTCAAACTTTCCAGTGGCAACATCCATTATTTTTCTCAATGGATTTCAAAACTGCATCAAAAGTTATGCTCAGATACCAAATTTTATTATTTAGACTTTATTTGTTTCGAAATTAGAAGCAAATAAAATTTTGAGTCTCCAATGTTAAAGTAAAATTTTAAATTTTTGTAGATATCTTGAGATATAATATAGTTATTGACCTAGAACTTTTTCGATGTAATAGTATGAAGTAGTATACACATTCCGCATCTATACTTTTGATTTTAAACTAATTTTGAACACAGAAAATATTTTATTAAATTTGATGTTTAAAAATTTTTGCGTGGCAACAGATCCAAATTTTAACAATGTGATGCAGAAGGCTATTTAATAAGCCCATGCAAAATTTCAGCTTTTTCGTAAAAGAAGTTTTAAGTTACATTAAATTTTCTATTTTCTCTGTAAAACGATGCACTTAAGGGGGAACCCATATATTTAATAAAGGTAACATCTTTCTTTCATTTAGTAATATAATACATATGGATTAAAATCATATTTTTTGGAGAATTTTGTCATGCATCTAGTATTTATCAATTGTAAAAAATACATTGTAACTATTAAGATAACGTTTAAAGAGCGAAATCGGTTAAAATTCTACCACCGACATTTAAACGCAAGGAGCGAGCTTCACTATCGAAATATGGAGACGGCCCCTTTTACATCGCGAGCATAAAATGCCGAATATCTTTCGATCTTTTAATGTTCAATAAACCAAAATTGATATCTTGGGGTATTTTTTAATTAGGAATTTATTTATGTCATTAAAAATGGGTGTTTATATTTGAAATTTTGAAGTTATTGCAATTATTAATTTGTAGACGGCCCCTTATGAAATTTTTAGATATGGAATTGTTTAGTAGACGTTATTTCCTGAAATTTGGTACCTTTTGTTTTAAAATCCAATGAATCCTTCATTGGAATCCTTCATTTATCATGCCATCCTGGCAAAATAATGCTGGGTGGTTCATTTTTTTTCCGCGACTGTTCATCTCTTGCCAACTATCTCAATTTTTCCGAAATGCATAAATGATACGAATTTCATACATCATCATTCTGAAGCCAATTAACATAATTATGAGATGTATGTAAAATATTCTATTAAACTTCCTTTATTAATGCTTTTGAGGAACCTCTGGAATTTGAGAATAACAAATGGGACAGTCCTAATGAGCTCATGCGTTAAACTCAATTGCAAGAGAGGAAAGAAAGCAGTTATTGAATGAAAAATAAACTATCAGAAAATTTATTGTTTAAAAAATAGCTTAATGAAATTGTAAACTGAATAGATCCTGTGGGCTAAAAAACAATCAACAAGGAGTCCATTCTAGTCCACTTTGTCAAGGGCTAAGGACTAAACTCGAAATGGATTCAAAATATTAGGGAAATTTTCTTGTAAGAAGCTTGCATGACGCCAAAAATAGCTTCTCTTATCCCAAAATTTCTTAACAAAAGACAAAGGAGATCAGCAGGCAAAGGCATCAAATAAGCATTATTTTAAAAGAAAAAGGAGTGTGGGAGTGCCTTCCCCCTATTCACAATATAGTCCGCTTCATAGTACAGAGAAGAGAATTGAATAGGTATTTGAACCTCTTCCCGTTAACCGATTGGGTCCAAAATTTGATACACATGTTTTTATGCCAAGATAATACACCGAATTTCATTTGTTTAGTTCTTGCTCTTTTGAGTCATGGCATTCACATTGTAAGGTCTCAGCCCAGTGATACCGGAGTTTGATCAGAGATCAACAGACACAGAAATACAGAACATCAAAATTTAATAAAGCTTCTTGGTTAATGGCCTATTTACAGGTCAAAAAATACAATTTATTTGTACATTCAAGAATTAAGTATAAGTCCCAGATAAAGATCGCGAGAGTCAGTATTGTTCGTAACTGGACTTAGTCGCAGTTACCAAGGTGATTTTACTCGCAATGCAAACGATGGTGAGTTCAGGAACTGTGAGAGTTCATTCGATTTGTGACAACTCAGGGCGAGTTATGCAGGCACTCAGGATCGGTAGATGCAATTGAGGTTTCTCGAACGCTCAATCGATTTCAGTAATCCACCACAGGGATTAAGAGAGCCAGGCTCTAGCTAAAAGTATACTCCGGATGAGTAAGAGTTACCGAGATCGGTATTTGATAGCGAGGTTATGCAAAACGCTCGCTAATTTCCAGTAATCCTCCAAAGGGATTCTATTATGCAATTCCGCAGCTCACCACAGGAGCTAGCCTAGCCAAGGATTTGGTTAATTTTCACGGGATCAAAAAACGCCCGTAAAATCAAAGTTCAGATTTCGCAATCCAACATCCAAAATCCTCCTCTATCGTCTCCCGATCATGATCGAGATTCCGATTCTCATTTCCTCTTTCTCTCCGTCTTCTCTTCTTAAACCCCTCACTTTCCAAGCCAATCGAGTTGCCGAAGGATTAAATCTCAGTGATTTGTCCGTGAGTCGAACAAATCATCCAACCACAAACAGGCGCTTCCCTTCCAGGCTAATCATTGGAAGTGGTCAAAACATAACTGCTTTTCTTTGTCTGCTCTCCCTGTGCGGTCTACAAACGATACCGCACCGTCTTCTTCGGAACCCCTCTGGGTTTGCGTAAGACGGGGCCGTTTTACGACCTCTTACCAGGACCAGAGAAATACAAGGGCTGGTTCATAGAGCCTTCAGCGAAGAACCAGTGGGGGAACTTTGTGACGTCATCAAGCGGGCACTCCGCGCTCTAAAATACAAAAATCCTTTTACTATAAGGGTTTTGATATTATTTTTTTCCTTTTTTTTACTTAATATTTAAAATTGGATGCCAGTATATGAACATATCATAAGCATAGTAAATATTTGCGAAACTTTAATAATTTAATTTAGTAATATTGCGAAAATTTAGTAATTGCTGAAGGATGGATTGGATCTTAAAAATTTAGGCAAAAATTCAAATAATACGTATCCGTGGAGGATCGGCAAATGCCCATATCTTTCTGCAGTTTAAAGGATGGATAAAAAAGATTGTTTTTTGAGGTAATTTCCAGTTCTTTCCAGAGTGTGGAGCTTCCAGCTAAATCGGAAACAATTGCTTTTACAAGTAAGCCTTTCTCTTCAATTTTTAAAATTATTTCGTACAAAAGATGTTTTGTCATAGTTGTATCAAAATTGAAAAATACGGGTTGTTTCCAGCCTGCCATTATTCCACGTGCAAGTACTAGTTGAACTTTTGAAAATGGTCCCAAAATTTGATCTTCACTCACATCATAGCAAATTTTTCTGTCAATGTGCATTTCATCAAAACTTAAATGCACACCCTCTCTGCTTCGGGTTTTGAATGAAATGTTTTTTGCATAACCAGCAAAACATCATGAAGCATACCAGGTCTACAAGAAAATGTTGAACGCCGTCTCTTTAATGTGCTAGCACTGGGCAATGGTATTCCTATTTGATTTCGCCAATATTCATAAGCCCGCCTGGAAATAGATCTAATAATTAAATGCCTAGAAATATCTTCTGCTGTCCGCTTGATTTTGCTTTTATTTTCTATTACGGCATTTAACTGAGTTGCTGTTAAGATATTTTTAAAATTTTCTTCTATTCTCGATAGTTTTTTCTCTTCACTTTTATTTTCGGTTAAAATACGGCCAATTTGAGCTTTCGTTTTCATTTCTTTTTTTTTTCTCTGATTTTTCTTAGTCTCCTCTTTTGTCTTTTCAAGTTCTTTTTCAAGAAATCTAATTCTTTCCAGAAGTAATGCATTTTCTTTTTGAGTTTCAAAGCAGGATGAGCAAATGTTTTCGGTTGTAGGTGTAGTAAATGGCTCCATAGCTGGCGTTTCACATGCTTTTTCAGGACTCGGATATTTTAATCTAATTTTTGCTTCTCGTAAAATACTTCTTTTCCTTTTCCGCTCACTTCTACTCGAAATATCTTCCCCATTATCTTGCAATGGCAAGTTAACACTCGGAACTGCATCAGGTTTTAAAATTTTCTTTTGATTTAAACCAAGTAGACGATTCTTCATGTCATCCATGTAATCACTCGGCCTGAAGTGATCACTGCATGTCCTAGCGTATTTTACATTTATATGATCTTGCCTTTTACATTTCGAGATCCAAATTTTATTCCGATTCGGACATACTGGAAAGGTATGATATATTACACCTTTGCCTTTCGTTTTCCTGTAATAATTTGGATAGGCAGCGACAGCATAAGCAGACACACTTGCAACATTTTCACAGTATTTCAACAAAATAACAAGTAACACTAGACAACACAGGAACAAATAGGAGAATGAAAGAACAAACTAAGAATGAAAGAATCTCCAGTGGACACTTTCGGACCCCACTCTGACAGCGTAGTGACGTCAAAACTGGTTTCCCCTCCGCTTGTCGGAAAATCGTAAACTTCAAAGGTATGAACCAGCCCTTGTATTTCTCTGGTCCTGCCTCTTACGCTTTCCTCTTCAGATGCCTTAGGGATTTCTTGTGTGGTCCGTCGTTGTGGGAAAAAGGGAAGGGGAGACCTCACAACATCCACAGAGTCAAACATGCCAACAGAGAGTTAACAAGTGGAAGGATCTGCTGCAAAGCTTGAATAAAAATCTAAAATATTTAGTATAATGCAATGTGCCAAATGTCTTCTATCTAGCACGTTGTGTTTTTGAGTTATCGTGTTGACATTCTCTTGAACAAACAGAAAGGCAGACATATTTCTTGTTCGCGGATTTCGTCCAAAATTTGATAAACATTTACAAGTTTTGTATATAGACATCGCAACAAATTTTATTCTTATAGCTCGTTGCGTTTTCGATTTATCGTGTTGAAATGCTCTTAAAGACATAGAAAGATAGGCATAGTTCCTGTAAGCGATTTTCGTCCAAAATTTGATAGAAATCTACAAGTTTTGTATATAAATATGGTAGCAAATTTCATTCTTACAGCTCGTTGCGTTTTCTATTTATCGTGTTGACATGCTCTTGAACAGACAGGCATAGTTCCTGTAAGCGAATTTCGTCCAAAATTTGATAGACATGTCTTGTTTTGTATAAAGACATAGTAGCAAATTTCATTCTTATAGCTCGTTGCGTTTTGAATTATCATGTCACAGACAGACATAATTCCAATACGGTTTTTTCAGACTAACAGTGTTCTAAATCATGCAAAATCCTCAAGATCGAATTATTTGACGGTTACGTAGCTTTCTATTTCTGTGCTTCTAAATGTGGGAAGAACCTAGTCAGAAATGGTTTTTGGTTGAATAATCTATCGCATTATGCACTAATTCTTTTTAAAAAAAGAAACTTGTACTTATTACTGAAATTTTAGAATATAAGATCGACCTTAAAAATATTACAATTGCTTTTTGTATTTTACAAAACATGTTGGCAAAAAAAACCATAACGACTTGTTGAATGATATTCAAATCTATTCCCATTCTTTAAGACAATAGCTTAGAATTATTTCTGGTCCATGTTGTATGTCTAATCATTTGTTAAAGTAATTTATAGTTTTTCTATTTTATTTCAAATTTGTATTATTTGACTGAAAAGTATATTTCATTACCCAAATTTTGTTACTTGCGAAATACCAAGAAAGGGATCCTAATTTCATATTTACAATTACGTCACTTACACTATAGCCGTCAATTATGTTTTTAAGCTCTATGACTTGCCTTGCCTGGCCTAAGAATGTGGAATATTAAAGTTTTCGTTTCATGTTTGAGAAAAAATTGCTGGGAATTATGCGATGAAATATTTGAAATATATTGGTGACAAGAATGTTTGAATACGACACGATTACATTTTCACGAAATACATAAGATTTTTTGCGATTTTTTTTAGGATTTCCAACAGTTGAAACCTCCACTGAGAGACAAGGGTAACAAATGCGTATAAAATTGTCTTAAAGATACTTCATATTTAGATATATGGATGGATTTCGGTTGCATTTCTATTAAAATTTCATAACTTCAATATCAATTTTGTTGAAATGTAGCATTTGCTCAAATCTAAAAGTGTGCATGCCATCCTCATTTTCAATGAACTGTTAAAATGAAATATAAAAGAAGATGCTTTTTGCAACAGATGTTATTTTCTTTTCGAATTTCTTATCTGTGTCACAATCAAAAATTATAATCGGAACATTATAAAAAGAGCAGCCGTTCAAGCAATTTTTTATCACACAAAAGTCACGTGTTTATTTCATTCCAAATATAAAAAAAATAGTCATAGATCACGATTAAGGAGATTATATGCATACAACCCCCCTTCCCCCGTAATTTAAAAAAAAGAAAGATTGTACATGAGCAATACAAACGTGAACAAGATGGTATTAGCTCTTATATTGAATGAAACTGGTTTTTAACAGCATATTTCAAATAAAAAAACACTTGTTAACGATTCGGGTTTTTTCTTTTCTTCCAAAGCTCTAAAAATCTCCAAATAAAAGCTCTTAAGACGTTTTGTTTTCGGCTGATTTTTTTCTGTCGCTTTTCAGTTCACTCTAAGCCCTCTCTATCAGTAAAAAAAAAGAAGCTTCACTTATTCTTGTGCAGTTTTGCATCCTTGAGCACGTTCTGCAAAGGATGCCTTTTTTCACTCAGATAATTTAGATTTTGTTCATGATTTAAATACCAGTATTTACAAAAAATAATCGAAAAAGAAAAGAATTTTATGCACAATTTTTGGTAGACTTTTGTGTGTTTTATTTAACCAATTATTTTAAATTTTCGTATGTCAGAATAAGAGTTTATAAATTGTACGAGTCTTGATCAATTTTGAACGTTCGTTTGACGAAAAGAATGAATTCAATTCTGTAAGTATTTACTTCTAGCTTTGTTAGATTTATTTCTGAATGTATTGTTCTCCATGCACAATTTTCATGTTTCTTTTTCAAAATAAAAAAATGGTCCACTTATTAAGGAAATAAGAGCTTGGGTTTATTTTGGAATTTTTTCCGTTAGAGATATCCATTGGTTTAGGTAGTATAGATAAATAATGATTTACAATAAAACACCATAGTTTGCAAACAAATTCAAATTTTTGTTTATTATAAATATAAGTGTTATTTTTAGTGACTTTTTCATAGATTTAAATGGTTTTAAAAAACAAACTATAACATGAAAGGAATTCAAAAGGCAATACTTAAGAAATCAGTATGGTTGAGAAAAAAATTAATCACAAATAAATCTCCAGGATTAAAAACTTCTAAAGCATCAATGAATCTTTTTTCCATAACACCCAAGAACTTCAAATTTTTCCACTTTTCTGGGATTCAGTTAAAAATATTTTTCAAACTTTTAGCGAAAAAAAAATGTCTTTGAATTAATTTTGGGTCAATAAAATTTGTCATTTTTAAAAATGAATGAGAAAGTTATACAGCTTCCTATACTCTGAACTTAATAATGAATAAAATTCTAGGGTATAAGCTGACTAAAGGTTTAAATTTATTGATACAGGAAAAATTCACTTTTTTCATTCATTTCCTTCTCATGCACATTGACAGAAAGAGAATCAATATATTTGAAAGTTCAGAGATATTTACATTTTAGACGCAAACGTCAGAATAAAAATAGTTTCCTATGTTCCATATAATAGAATAAATACATATTTACAGATTTTCTCCCGTTTTATTGAACATAAAGATTTATTGCACACACCTGAATTGAACCCATATCAATAAGACTCTCATCATACTTGTATCAAAGAACTTTTGATATGAATAACCATTTGACGAAATTTTAAATAAAATTGATCCGACAAAGATATTTGAAAATCTGTTGCTAACGGAAACTAAACACAACAATGTAATTGTTACGTCCAGATATGTGTACAGTCCAATCAACTCGTTGCCAAGGGCCTGAGACACCAATCTGAATGTTTATAAATGACACACAAATAAACGTGCTCGAATATAAAATCGTTCATTTCCAATAATGGATTCTTTCAACTCTTTCCTTTTCTTCCTTACCCTTTCCGCTCGTGTGGATTTCTTTTACCTTGAAAGCTCGTAAAGCAAACACAGACTCGGTTTTATGACACTTTTTCGAAAAATCACGGCCCTAACGCTCTATTAAATTCACGCGATTACTCTTGTTTTTCATAGATCCTTTCATGATGGGGTGTTTTTCTTTCATACTTTTTATGTCCTTCTTCGTTAATTTGCTATTTGAGTGCACGAGACTTTTAAAGTAATACCTCAGCCTTTTAAAGTCGTACACTGTAAAAAATATCCGTTCTTTTCCCGGACTTTTTCCGTATATTTGACGGTTTAAAGCTGTTTTGTTGACAAAAACGGTTTTTCACCGTTTTCCGCTCCAGCCATAAACGGTTTAAAACCGTCAGTACTAATTCTATTTTTCGTCATATGGTGTTGCTTTCCGTACGATAACTTTCCCTTTTCTTAAATGCAATTTTATTGCATTCATTTCATGTTTTTAATAGGGTTCCATCTCCGTTATTGTTTATACATGTTGCAGTAACCTGTTGTCACTCATGGAAGCTAACCTTAAAACACGTGTTCTGTCAATACTTGATTTTTACACCACTAGGTGGCGCCACTAGAGCTATAGTGACTTTAAAACTCAAATAGATTATTTTTACTTCATTTTCTGAAGTCTCCGGTGGTCTAGTGGTTAGAGCGACTGCCTTTTATTTCTATGAACGCGGTTTCGATCCCCGGCTCGGAGAAGTTCGAAGTTTTGCCACCATCTTGCATCGAAATCGTCCAAGTAAGTTCAATTAAAAATTATATTAATTAAACTAATTGAAATTAATAATTAAGCCTTGATTAATTAATATTCCTAATCGATAATACACATCAGCACGTTTCAACTCAACTCGAACAGAAGGAGAAAACAACTCAACTCAGTCGATGACATCACTTACTTCGATGATTTAATTTTTAACGAGAAAACTTGATCTCATACGGTAAAAAACCGTTGTGACTACGGATTTACTTCGTAACTTTTACGGAAAAAACTTGTCCCTGTATGGTAAAAAACCGTTGTGCCTACGGATTTACTTCGTAACTTTTACGGTTTTGCACAACCAACCCAGCTGCCTATTTAAAACCGTAAATTTTACGGGATTTTTTTTTACAGTGTATGAGTTGTTATGAAAATGTAATGTTTCAAGCCTTAGACAGCATATAATGGAGGCTAAAGTACTACAATACAACACTTATTTTAAGGTACATACATTTTCGTGAAAGTTATATGGTAAAATTAATCGTAAATTTGCGCCAAAAGCTAGGGAAATATAACGAATGAAGTGAAATTTTAAAACGTACTGTATCAAATATAGTGGCGGCTGTAATTGGTAACTACCTAACCAATCATGAAGGGAAAAATACAACTTTGGCGGGAGAAAAAGAAAGAACTACACAGTTGCGTGAATAGTGGACTGTTTGTTAGAGTCAGTGTATGATGTACATTATGGTGGAGCGAAAAAATTCAAATTTAAATTTCTCTATTTAGAGAACATCTTCCGATCGCGCAAATCCCTTAAAATTTACCAAAAAATGAAATATTTTGAAAATTTTCTAAAATTTTTAAAACAAATTTGTATTAGTTTTTAAGGATCCGCAGTGAGACCACGGAGTTAATCAAACAACTTCAAAGTGTTTTTTAAAGAAATAGCATCGATGATTTGAGTATTCCCGAATTGAATTTGAATTCATTGCCTATTGGCAGCAGCTGGCAACAACGTGTGAAACTCCAGTTCGTTCACGCCGTTTACTCTAGTGATGGTCACTCCCACGTCTCACTCTCGCCTCCATCTTGTATTATTTTTCAATTATGTTTATGGCTAGGTTTCAGTCACCTTTAGTGAGTGAGTAGCATTCTACATTGTGTGTCATGCTTAGCACTCAATAGTGTTTAAATCTATTCTATTCAGTTGGTTTGTCAAATGGATTCGTCAACGACAAAAAAAATTACGAGATAGTCCATTAAGTGTACTATATTTAGCCGTCCGAGAGATTTGCTACCAAATAAACTCCCTACATACGAAAATATGCTCCGATGTTATTTTGGAGAAAGGTTTGAGTTATCAAGGAAGGTCAACAGCATAAAATTAAGTTTTCAGTTTTTAACAATTCAGTGGCACAAATTTAAAAATTATTTTTGACAAGCAGTCAATCCATAGAGTTTCTTATAATAGAATTGTCAAGCTCATCAATACATTCTATCATAAATATTATATTCTTAGGAAATTTTACAACCAAGCCTAGGAGAAACCAGACTTAAAAAAAGATTGATGAGTTTAAAATCAAAGGAAAACTCACTCTTTCCACTCAAAATCTTTGATTCCTCTACCTGTTAATGTTGAAGGGTGTTTGTTATTCTTCTAAAAAGACCCCAGACATTTGCAAATGTACAATTTACCTTTACTGTCTGTGTGAGAAACCTAACATTTCCCATCATTGAACAAAGATTTACCTTCCGGGAAATCATGGATTAGGAAATATTATTGCTTTGACATAGGAGACAACAAAGTTGAAAACTAGAATTAATTTTAAAAAGTAAGAACTACGATTTATTTTAATGCCCGATAGGTTTTCTGTTTATGTCGAATATGATAATGTTCCGGAGTCATGTCTTTACTAATTATTCAGATAGTTGCCACTTTTGATTGCCTGACATATTCTAAAAGATATCCCTGGTCTTTGCTCATATATTTTCTGTCGACTTCTGGGGTTGCACAATCTATTGGTAAAAAATTTATCATTGGTAGTTTTTCACACACCCCTGAGATTCTCTGCAGTCGGCCCACAAAAGATCTTGGACCAGTTTTTCCCCCATCCAAGTTCAGAAAAAGGTGACAGAAGGTAGCTCAATGAAATGCAGCTAACAAACAGCCCATCGCAGTGTGTCGTCCAACGTAGATTTCGAGTTAACGAAAAGCACCACCAACTTTTCCATTCAGTATTAATATTAGTACAATCCCAGCGAATGACCCAAGTCTTTTAGTGAAATTCCTTATTCATGCAGGTGACATGCAATACTAGATGTCTTTGTTAGATCTTAGATCTGGAGTTCGGAGACACATGGGCAACATAAACCGAACCAGATTTTTCGTTGATGATAGAATAATGCTCCTCCTTCATTGTTCGACTTAACTGTTTTGATTCGATCCTTTCTATAACTAAGGTATGATCTTTTCTTCGTCAAAGAAACTGAATAGAATAGATCGCTACCAAACACTATTGAGCATGATACACAATGCAGAATACCCAGATTTCTACTCATTCAATAATGTCGACTGTCATCTAGGAATACATATAATAGATAACTAATACAAGATGGAGGCGCAAGTGGGGCGTGGTAGGAACCGAAACTAGAGTAAGCGGTATGAACTAACAGGAGTCTTGCACGGTGTTGCTAGTTAGAGTGATGGCCAGTGAATTCAAATCAAATACACAGGTTAATACTAAACCATCGACACTATTTCTTTTAAGGTATGTGCCTACCCTAAAATCGCTGCTTTCACGAAAATTTTCGAATTTGTTTTATTATTTTCTATTAAACCCATACATTTAGGATTCCAAAAATGGTTTACTTTAGTTTCTTCGATATTTAGAAGCAAAGTTATTGCCTAAATTATGAACCAGAAGTGAAAGTTTCGAAACCAAAACTAAGCCTTAGAATTGTAAACAACGCATCTAATAAGCTATTGCTTTACTCTTAAACAATGTGAATGCAGAATTTACTTTTTAAATATAGAATTAAGTTTTATTTATTTATTATTGTTTTATACGTATCTGGCAACTGCTTCTCTATTTACGTTATATTTTACCTAAAGAAAATTTCGCTCACTCCAAACACTGTTATTAGGTACTAAGATAGCAGTTTTATTATTCAACTCAGGCAATATAGGGCTGATACCTGTATTTAATCATCTTAATGTAAAACTTGAAACAGAAATTTAAAAAGAAACTACATAGAAATTGATTTTGAGAGAATTAAGAAATCTAAGCGACAAGCAGAACGAAAAACAAAATTATCAAGAAAAAATTAAAAGCTAAAAGAAAATCAAACTTAATTAAAAATTAAGTCAAAGAAGGCTTGACTTACAAATACAGTGAATTTTAAGTTGTTAAAATATGTATATAATTTTTTGTGGGACTTTAAAATATTTATTTGCGTTTTCTGGAAAACTGTTTTTTTCATTTTTTGTTAATGCGATAAATTTCATTTCTTAAAAAGTTTATAATATATTCAAATGAAATTTTATAACTATGTTCTATGCATCTGTAGGTATGTTGTGAACCTCAAATATAGCTTGAAAGTGTATAATTTTTTTTATTTTAGAGCTGTTTTATTTGAAAAATTGGAAGTTTTTTCTTGTAAAAACCTGTTGCGTTTACAAACTTTGGTATATCTCAGTAACTTTAAGTGGTACTATAAATATTCTGCTTCACGACACAGCTAAATGTATAACAAATATATTATTGAAACAAAAGGTGAAAACATGGATTACGATTTGTTATAGGACGTTTGGCGTAAACGTCAATTTTTACTAAATTTTGACCAAAAATGGCCAAAATTTCGAAAATAAATTTTTTTCACTAAAATGGCATTTGAATTCACAGTTTTATACACTATTATAACTGAAAAAATAAATGTTGAATAAGAATTTCCTTTTTTTCAAAAAAAGTGCTCCGAAGGCACATACCTTAAAAAACACTTTCGAGTTGTTTGATTAACTCCGTGGTCTCATTATGGATCCTTAAAAATTGATAAAAATTTGTTTAAAAAATTTTCGAAAATTGTCAAAATATTTCATTTTTTTGGTAAATTTTAAGGGCTTTGCGCGATCGGAAGATATTCTCTAAATAGAGAAATAATTTTTTTTCTTATGAACTAGCACCCATTGAAACTGTTTTTGCATTACAGCATTAAAAAAATACTAAAGCAAAAATTTAAAAAAAAATTCTAAAAAACTGTCAAATTCTCCCTTTTTTCAAATATTTAGACACTTTGCGCGATTGGAAGATATTATCAGGTTTGAATAATTCTTTTTTTTGTTATTTAAGTATGCACCAACCGGAACTTTTCTGCGTTATAGCGACTCGTAAATATAAATTTGAATTTTTTCGCTCCAACCTAATGTGTATTCCATCGCGAAGTGTAAATAATCTTATAAAATTTTCTTATTAATATAGAAGTTTTATGGGGGAAGGAACCCCAAAATGCTTATAATTCTTTAATCCCGATACGACTTTTTTCTTCTAGCTCCTTTAAAACCGGGGCTTTTTGGAAGAAAGCGACATGAATTGGACTCTCCCAACCAGGGTGGTTATTTTCCCCACCACTTCACTCCTGCTATAACCTTCCCTTAAGGCGCACGGAAATGGTGTGTGGTTGGTAAGGAGAATTGGACCCTCTACCGCGCTTATCTACTAAGTGATACTCAGAACCTCACCTACCCTTAAAAGAAGATAACCGCCCCAGACCGGCCTTCGCCGCTGTTAAGGGAAACTTTTTAGACCGCCCGGGACCGCCTCGCTTGGTATAAGAGGGTTAAAAACGAGTAGAAGAAGCGGATCATAATGTTTTGAATAGTTTCAATATGAATGTTGTGGAATGCCATTTTCATATTCACGCGAAAACAGTCACTCAGTTTTCAACAACAGAAAAACAATGTTCCTTAAATTTCCTTTTTCTGATCAGGGCAAGTAGAATCTTTCATTTCCAGACTATTATAGAAGGCATTTTATGTGCTTTCTTAAAGATGTAAGCTTTATGAATTGAATTTTGCTAAGCTTTTTTACTTTTGACAATACATAAAACAGGAATATCAGAATATTTTCTATGCTGACATTTCGAAAGTGATATTCCTTCTAACTATTTTATGTTGCATTTGGAGCCGCCGTAGGATGTTGGTGGTGTCTTGGCGTTGAGATCAAGGATTGAGAGTTCATGACCATATTCACAAAATTCTCAGTGCTTCAGTCATTCATTTTCAAACCACTTTAATCAGATGATTTTTCATTTAACGTCACAGCAGTGAGCTCTTAAACTGTAAAATCAATGTATTTTGCATCAATAATACAAAGAATTATGTTTTTCACTGTAACAAGTTTAGCGTTGTGATTGACAGTGTGAAAAGACATTATGCAGAATGAGATTTCAAGTGATCAAGGAAAATAATGATGCAATTTTTGCCATCATACATATGCTTCTAATACTTATTTTAAAATTATACTACCGTATTTCCATAAGTATTCTATTCTTTGCTTTCGTTGTGACCTTTATTTAATTTTTTTATTTCCATGTTAAAAGCGACCCTAAATATCGATTTCTTTAACAAGAGCAAAAAACCTCGCATATTTGTATAATTATATTTTTATCTCAAGCATTTGATATCCTACCACTGAACAACAAAACAGTTGGCACATAAAACCATAAATTCGTGGCAAGAATGTTTTACAAATGATACAGATAATCATACTCTTTATTTTAATACACTTACTGTAGTCAAACCACCAAATGACAGTCAAAAATGACATTTTCAAGATTGAGATAATAAATGAACACAAAAAACATTGATGCAATTTTTCCATCATAAATATACTATATTTGTGAATTTTTGCCCTTATTTTCTCTAAATTCTATACATTTTTTTTCTTTTCCTTCTGTTGCTCATTTAAAATGAACATCTTTTTTCATTACTATGCAAAATGCGTTCCTAAATATTCATTTCTTTATCAGATGCAAAGAATGTTGTCCATAGACATAAACTCTATTAAGGTTTGATTCATGTGACACTTTCCTCCTCGTTCGATTACATGTAAAGTGGCTCTTTAACTCGACCCCCTAAGGCTACTCTTCAATGTTGGATATGGCGCATAGAAATGCTGCATCAGCATCGAAATGTCGCAAAATGCGAAGATTTTCCAGAAGAGAGATGAATTCCGTTTTATTCTGACCAAACTTGCTTCGGAAAATTCAGCAAAGAGCATATTGGGTAGAAATTCTTCATATCTAAAAGCAATAAAGACATTTCAAATACTCCCATGGCTCTAAAACACGCACAAACAAAATTTGCTTGTAAATTATTGAATGGCATAACTAAAAATTGACGACTGTTTCTGTTTTTGTATAGCAATCTTTATGAAATTTGTTTCTTGTCCGTTTACATGTCTGTTGTATTTTCTAAGTAATCTACATATATAAACGTAAAGTTTAAGCTATTTCTATTATTTTTAACATATAAAGTACATACAATGTACGAGTGATAAATTGTGTTCTTATGAAGACAATTACATCATAGATTTCGCTATAACTCACTCGAGTATCATGTACCTTCTTTAAAATTCTTTTCCAACCATGTTATTTCTGCTTATATTCATGTCTTTATATAGTTTTAACAGAAATTTTATAACCTCTTGAGACTCCGCGTCCATTTTTTTCCGTGGACATTTGCGTTTTATTGGTAAAAAAAGTTCTTTCCATTTAAAGCCCTTTAATCCCGCTGCCCAGTGCTTTGGATGGTCCCGTGCTGTCATCTATTCATTACGCATAAATTATTATATTAGTTAATTATATTAATTAATTTATTTATTAATTATATTAATATATAATTAATTTTTTAATTATATTAATATATAATTAGTTTTTTAATTATATTAATATAAAATTAATAAACTAACTATATATATGTAATAATCTCACTTAATTTTGTTTCAAATTCTAATGTTATACAATTTAAAATCTTTATGTATTCCAAAATCACTTTTCTAAAACTCCAGTTTCTTTCTTTTCCCGCGCTGGAGGTCTATTAAATCTCCCGTTTTGGTATATTTATTGCTAAAAGAATATTTTAATCGCTTTCACGTGCCCACCAAAAATAATGACATGTCTCCTTGGCGCTAGACTTTTTCTCCTAAAACTCTTACGTAATTTATTAAAAATGCCCAATATTCCCTTCACTTTGATCACGTGTCAATATGTTATTCCCTTATCTGAGAGAATACAAGGATTTTGCTGTTCACTCTTACTTGTAACCTAAACGGAGATGCACGTATACCCACCACTCTCCTATATTTTACTTAAATAGTTTGATAATAGAATAAGAAGTAGTTATTTGCTCGGCCTGTTTATTTCAATGTCTACAACCACGAAAATCATTTTATATACATAGCGTTATATAACCCTATCAATAATATTAATCTCGATTTTTGTGAAAAGTGGTCAAAAATTATACCTTTGGTCTCAAGAGGATAAGTCATTGTACGCTGAAACATATGCGCATGAGTAATAATTAAATACTAAAGTTTTAGTACATTTCAAAAGAAAACTACTTTTTCCAGAGCTTTGTCACTTAAGGTTTTTGAAAATTTAAAGTATATAAATAGAAAAGTTAATTTAAAATTATTTACCAAGATATTTATAGAATGTTTTCGTCCCATTTCCTAACTTATGCACAATTTAGGTTAGAATTCATTTCAGTTTAAGTGACATCTGAAAATTACTTTTATCTCTGCATACATGAGCTCTTTACATAATTCTTGGAATCCTGATATTTCAATCCACAAATTTCAAAAGAACCGTTTGACAAACTCGACTAGCTGTTTATTATCAACTGCAACTTGAATTTAAGCAAACATTTCTCTCGTTTTAATTAAGAAATCTAAGTCTCACTTCGTGGTGATGCAATCTTAAAACACTTAAAGCATGTCTAAAAAAATTTTTATATTGAAAAATAAATGGATCCAGGCAAATATTATTGAAATAAACCCATATGAATTCGAAAGATTCTTTCGAAGAGATAATAGCTGTCAAATGAATACTGACTGACTAAATCTTTAAAATATGAATGCAGGTTTTCTACATGGGTTTCTGCCGTTATTATTAAAACGCTTTATTGATTCTAAAACCACTTCATTAAAGCAGTGATGTAAAATTAGAAGGAAGAAAGCAGCCATTACCATTTTTGTTTGTGGATGGAAAACCACAAGACTCCGTGAGTTATCATGCTTTCTATTATGAGGGCGTTTCCGAAAGTAAAGATACAATGCCTCATATCCATTCAAAACAGTTTTAATTGATTAAACGTCCATTACAAATTACTTACTTGTACATGCTTTATTTTTCGACATAGTTGCCACCATTGTCCAAGCATTTGTTAAGTCTCGGTACTAGCTTTTGTATCCCACATACATAAAAGTGAATCGCTTGTTGTAAAACCATATTTCAACTTCATTTTTAATCTCATCATTGTCGTGGAAGTTTTGTCCTGCAAGATGTTCTTCAGGTAGAGGAATAAATGCAAGTCACTGGATGCAAGTTCCGGGTTGTATGGCGGATGGTCCAAAAACTTTTGATTAGTGCTTTGGTTTGAATTGCTGTGTGAGGTTGAGAGTAGTCATGAAGTGAACTTTGAAGCAGACACCACTTGTCAGCATTCTCCTACGTTTCTTTTGAATTGTGCATCGAAGACGATGCAAAGTTTGGTTAAGGAAGCATTTCTTTGTGAATTTTCGTTGGGTGCTCACATTTTGCATTAAGAAAACGTATGACTTCACATTTGGAGGGACTCTGAATTGCTGTAGTCATTGTAAAGACGTATAACTTCTAGGCCTATTTCAAGGTAAAGTTAAATTTACAGAATTGATAGAGACGAGATTTATTTATATAGCTGCTGAGGTAGTTGGTACATAGAACTATAGAAACTCAAGTGCTTCATATTAACTAGTACCATACTACACTACCAACCATCTCAACCTATAATTCCTGTATTAGACAAATATGAGAAGTATTCCATTGTGATAAGCCATAGACCTAGTGATGAAGTCAAAGGAAGACTACTCGATAACAAAATAACAAATTTAATTAAACAACAATTAAATTAAAATCCTAATTCAAATCTTAAGATTATACATGCTAGCTATCAAATCATACAAAACAGGAAGAGTATGAACAGTAGCAATCAGTCCTTAAATACTGCAACAGGCTCGTCGCTATTGGTCGATGGGTGACATCACAAAAAGGGCGGATCCGATCTGCATGTAATTACAATTCAGAATATTGCTAGATGCCGCGATGATGCCACAGACGTACTATTCGAACCAGATTTATCACAGGAATGGCAAACAAGCTCGAGAGGAAAGCAAACGTTTCAAGGTTAGAGCAAGCGTTGCCAACGCATTCACCAAAACCCCCCCCCCCCCTTCTCTATGTGTTGTATCTTTACTTTTCGGAACACCTTCGTACAAATACACATTCTAATAATCGACAAATGTACTAAAAAATCCACATATTTTTACATCGGAACTTATGATATCGTGGTCTCTCGATATCATTTTGCATATACTCTTTTGTCCACTTTTCCTGTAGGACATGCATCCATATCTTTCGACATAAACAGACAGAAATTTTTTACACAGATATTAACAGGTGATTTGCGAAAGAATATTATTGAACACGTATATAAGAAATATGTATCACATTGCTCATCAAATTTCAAATTTTAGGTTTCTTTATGGCACATTAAAACCCTTTCTGAGAATATTATCGCTTCTAAGATAGCCATATTTTCTGATTATTTCTAACAACTACAGACTTTATACAATACTAGTAAATTTTTCAAGTTGTTATAGTATGCTTCAATAAAATTTTATGATTACAAGGGCTGACTCTAGAGGCTGAGAGAATTCACCGAAGAAAACGAAGTTATAAAAATTGGCTTAAATCAACTTTTAATTCCAAATTTTTCTTTTCTTTTCATTTTTATCCCTTACTCGTATCAACTTAATGATCTCTTTTAAAAGAAACTTATTAAAAAGACAATTATCTGGCCAGTTCCAAATTTGTTACTTTACTGATTTTTCTAATGAAACTTACTTTTCAATAATAGCTATGACGGAAGGTTCTGAGCTCTCGAGTTTAAGGCGGCAAACACTTCCTGCACATTTATGATTATAATAAACAACAAATTTTCTTTTTTATAATTAGATTTCATATGTTTATTGATAAATAAGAATTAATACGCTGACTGACAAACTTCGCCACATTCATTTACCTGGACCAGAAATAGAACCTGGAACATTTACCTGGACCAGAAATGGTACCTGGAACATTTACCTGGACCAGAAATGGAACCTGGAACATTTACCTGGACCAGAAATGGAACCACATACAACTTGGATTTTTTAAAAAAAGAAACACACTTATTACATAATTTCCTGTACTTCCCAGCTTTTATGTCATTTATGTACGAATCTGCCTAGAAATCATACCTTTTTATAATATCCAAACTTAGCGTGACTTTCTCCTTGAAAAACGGTGATGGAATTATTTTTTTCTCAAAGAAAATAAATTTCTGCACTGTTTAAGTTTAATAATTTTACTCACATTTTATTCCTTTACAAAAACAGAGAGTACGCAGAGATCAACTTCGTCAACATTGCAGAAAAGTGATCTGTACACTTTCGTTCATACGTATTATATCTATGCGAATCGCCTATCTGAAAATTTTGAACACTCTTACTTACATTAGTCATTTAGTTACTTTTGATTTATAGTAAACAACTCATCAAATAAAGAATATTAATATTGCGATTGGTAACAACGACAGAAAGGATCCAAATTGACGAAACACATAAATAAATGTGAAAATGTTCTTAAAGAATGCTTCGCAGAGGTTATATTTCATTCATATAAGTTTTCAGTAGAGAAATATGATTTTCTTCCAATAACAAAAGCAGGTTCTCCATTCACAAAAACGAACTTGATATTTGCCATTTTGATAAGTATTCAAGTTAATCATATAATAAATTGCAATAGCTTAAATTAGTATTATTAAATGATTTATTTACTAATACTAATTTTTTAAAAAGCTTACCTTGAAAGCTTTCATGAAAGATGCTTTGGAAATATAATTTGTGTTTTTTAAATCTCAATTTACCATTCAGCTTACCTTATGAGCTTTTGAATTCGATGTATGAATTAAAAATAATAATATTTTATATTATATTAACGACTAGTAATAATAAAACATACATATAATTTGAAAAGTGATTATAAACATTCATTCCATTATTCTTCAAAACACTTTCGCTCAAAAGTTCTGAAGAATGATGATGTAATTTTCTATAAAGTATATGTTCGAACCAATTTTTTCATTAGAAGAAAAGTTTAAAAACATTTAGCAATAACAAAAATTTTAAAATGATAAATTTATACATTTTTGATCGTAAGTATTTTTGTCAATTTAAATTTGATGATGATTCTGAAAAGGTGATTCTGATTACCAAATCCTGGTATATTTAATTTCATTATTCGTTTAAATAAGTTCATGAAAGGAACTCTTTAAACCTTTATAAACAATTTCTTTTCTGAATGAATTATAAAAAATCATTATATTAGAAAAAGTAAGAAACCGAATAAATTATCGATTATGCAAACCTAGTTGAAAATTGAATTTCTGACAATAACATCTCAAATGTAGTTGTTTAAAAAAGTCATCATAAACTATCAAGTACATTCTAAACATAGAATTTTATTAGATTTGTAAATAACCAAACTTGTCCTTGAGCAAATATTTTTAAGTACTTCTGAGTGAATACTACTTTAAGAGCTATCCCTTTTATATTCTATAAATTATAAATTTATATGCATTCTATAACGTAACTTCCGAAAATTTTACATAATTACAGTTGTTTAAAAATTTATATCAACTTCTGCAATAGCTTTAAACTCAAACCGAAAAATCTTTGATCAATTCCAAAATACTTTCAATAAGAAGGTATTCTTTCTCTCTAGATTATATACTTTGAAAACATATAAGAAAGTACTCGTAGATTGGCTGTTCCAATAACAAAAATAAAAAGTGACGCTTAAAAAGAATATAACAAAAGCATTGTTATACACTTTTAAGAAATTCAAATTAACCAGATGTTTGTTATCAATTCAACATTCCATTCGAGTAAAGCCATAATTGTTTTCATTGAAAGTAAAAAAAAAGACTTAAGTAAGTAAAGGGAAAAATTTTGTTTGCTTTGTATCCTTTACTTTGCGAAAGAAAAAAATAACCCTCTTAATTATTAATTCAGGTATGAATATTTAATTGAAAATTAGGAAAAAAAATCAGCTATTTTTTACAAAGTTGGATGCAGTAGAATACTTTCAAAATAATCAGGGTTTAAAAGTGTACTCAGAGAATCTGGATTGCAATATTTAATGAAAATGACGAAAAAAGTGCGTTTATTATGCTGAATGTAAAAAGAGAAAAAAGTCATATTCAATTAAATTGTAGTATTTTAAAAATCCAATTAAAATAATTTAAAATGTAACAGCTGAACAATTGTACGTACAATAAAACCTAATTTCAGGTTTTATTTTCCTTTGCCGTACTTTCATCTCTTACAATTGCATCTCATGTATAGGTCTTTAAAAAATCTACAATTAAGCGCATTTCAAATGTGGCATTTTTTGTTTTGTTTTGAAATTGATTAAACTTCTTCCCGGAGCAACTTTTCACAACATCTTCTGTTAGACTCACGACCATCCATACTTACGACCACAAAATATAAATTTCAAAATAAAATGTAATTTCAAGTTTTATTTTTGTTTGCAGTACGTAGAATAGAATACAAATTATGTATTTATCGCATTATATTGAATAATTACACAACATAGATTGAATTTTTGTATTTTATTTGCAATTTTTATTACGCGATTGAATATAAAATATTGTTTAACAATAGAAATTCGACTTGTGATCTATCACTCACAACGGAACTCGGTCGAAAGTCGATGAGGTCCTGTATCACTCAGTGAATACTTAATTCAAAGCTGTCTGTCCTCCCACATTAGTATCTCTGTAGAAGTTGCTTTTCCTTCGTAGTCGTTGGCTTGCTCAGTAAGCTAAGCTTAATAGTTTTCAAATATTAAAGTGATTGTGTTTCACAGTAAGATTTTCTTAGATTAGCTGTCCTTTAGCTTAGAAGTCCTTTATTATTATTAGTCTTTTAGAAGCTATCCTTTCACATTAATATCTCTGTAGAAGTTGCTTTTCCTTCTTAGCCGTTGGCTTGCTCAGTAAGCTAAGCTTAATAGTTGTTGTAGCAAATGTTTAAAGTGTTTGTATTTCACAGTAAGATTTTCTTAGATTAGCTGTCCTTTAGCTTAGAAGTCCTTTATTATAGTCTATTTGAAGCTAGCTTTTCACATTAGTATCTCTGTAGAAGTTGCCTTTCCTTCTTAGTCGTTTACTAGCTCAGTAAGCTAAGCTAAACTGTTTTCAAACATTTAAAGTGATTACATTTCACAGTCAGATTTTTTTATATTAGGAGTATAGAGAAGGTAAGCCAGAAGAGGGAAGTATAGTAAAAGTACGCTAAGAAATAAAGATGGAAACGTTTATATAGGTACAGAGGTACATTTAGATTAATATACATCATAGAGGAAAATAAACAAAAGTTAATAGCAATTTTAAAATTTCATTACCTGTTCCTACTTTTCATTCAACAATAGTTTAATTTTTTATCTGAGTTCTTTAACTAAATAAAACTTTTGGATGCAAAGAACTTAACTTTTTATTAAAGCTAGGGTAACCGGGCTTTTGGTTGTAAAGAAAAAGTAGAAATGTGGACAATTCGAGAGATAAATGGCTCAGAAATATTTTAATCATTTTTCTGTCGAAAATTCACAGTTTAGTACCATGCTGACTGAAGGACACGCCATTTAGTAATTGCGTTTCTGCAATTTTCTGTTGCATTTGTCAATTTTAATATATTTGACTAAAAAAGGGCCTTAAGACACATTAATGCTGGAACAAAAAATACACGCATATAATGAAGCAAACGGTGAATATAGTATGGCAGTTTAGTGAACTCAAAATGAAAATTGGTGCAGTTAGTGAATTTTATTAAAAGCACAAGTGCGCAATTTTAATAACATGTAAGATATATTCTTGAAATTTTTAGATGTGATAACTGTACAGGCGTGAAATGATGAACAAAACTTAGCTAGTGATTTGTAGTTTTTGTAGTTGAAGTTGAAATCATCAAAATTTGTTTATTTCTGCATTTAATTTTTCAAAAAAATTAATGTGATGGATATATCTAAAATTTATTTCTAATTAATATTTCTTATGATGATCTTAATTAATGACAAATTCCTATAAGATGTATGAAATCAATTTCTTAAACACCATTGAATCAAACGTCTTAATCACATTTATATGACAATTAACAAATAAATTCTTTTTTAATGATTAGTTATATCCAAAAAAATTATTTTAATGTTTTGGTGTTAAAGTAGCCAATATGATTTACATTATAAAATAGAAAAAATATAAAACAAATGCGGACAAATATATACTACAATATATCATCTGCTGTTCAAAATGCTCCTCAGTTAACTTAATTGGAGACTTATGCTTCTTTGTAAATGGAAATAGTATTAGTACTTACTTTTAGCTCTGTATATATTTATGCAGATATTGACCGAAGATGGCAATCATAAGAAATAAGCGAATAGCTATTAATATAATAGAGTTGAATGAAATTAAATTATTTCTTAAAAGCTTTTATTTTAACCTAGCCCAATCCAAGATTAGAGATTAGACCTGTTAATTTATGGACAACTGCACATTCATTTTCAGTTATATCCTTTAATAAGCATTTTGTCAGTTTAAAAAAATAAGACTGCATCCTTGGTTCACCCTATTTATAGCTATTGGCATCTCAATACGCATCCTTTGTATTTACATTGTGCCCAAGAAAATTTCAAAAACAATTCTCTATTATAAAATGGGCAAGGACCTTTCTTTTCACCCTGGCTTCATCAAAAGAAATTACTTGATACTTTTTCTTTTCAAAACAAAACCTCATACCCATAAAGTGCTTTCCTCTTCAGCAAGTGAACTCAGTAAAAATATGTTTCAAATGATTTTCTAAATTTCCTTACAAAATCTTCAGCTTTCGTTCGAAGCCAATAGTAGGTCTTAGCACGCAAAAAAGACATTTGCAGTCTTCGTCATATTAACTTATTTGAAAAATCTTTATTTTAACGCAGTGTTTTGATTATTTTCTTATCATAAATTTACTTCATCGATTATCTGCTGGCACTTTTCAAATATATGTCACAAAGAACTATTTTTAAACAGCCCTTGCCTTTTCTGGAATCTAGTACTATTTCCTATTATCATCAACAGTAGCTTCTTTCTCGGATAGATTATTCATATTGAGAGATTAACGATACGCCCTACTTTGAAAGCAGTTTGAAATAAAATGTTTTACAAGGACTAACTAAAGGTAGGAATTATCGGAAAGTGATCAAATAATTAAGTGCTTATTGTAATCATGCAGATTTAAGTGTTTATGTAACAGCACTGCCGATATTTCTAAAAAGACTACAACCTTCATCACTATAAAAATGAAATCATTGGTATCTTATGAAAAATTATTTTCATGAAATAAAATTGCGTTCCGAAAAATTAAACATTAATATTTTTTACTTTTAAATCCAGTTGTACAAATCCAGATAAATGAGTTTCAAACCCTTGGAAAAGGAGCGAATTTCACTTTACATGGTAAGAGAGAACACGAATTTCTGCAAATGTCGGGAATCACGTTTGAAGAAATGGGAAAACGCGATCGCCTACTGGTAACGTGTCGGCTTCGGGACAAGAAGGTACCAGGTTCGTAACCCGATTCCACTGAAGATCCGTCGTGTATTGCACGTTAAATCATAGAGGTAGGGCGCCAAACGTCCTTCCGTTGGTGTGGTGCGGAAGTTTGGAAAGGAGGGTACCAGCTCATGTGTCGTCCTCGTCATCTGACCGTGGTCCAAAATTCGAGGTCCGTCCCGCAATAGTCCTCGTGTTGCTTCAAAAAGGAAGGTTTATATAACTAAATTCTACAAACAGCATGAAAGTTCTCGCTATTCATTTCGACGGGCAAAAATTGTTTCGGAGAGAAGTAACTTGTGCTTTGTCTTGCTGTTTTGAGGAAAATTCAGGTGTGCGATAAGGGCATTAGGAATATGGAAAAAAATATGTTATTTTAAATTTTTATTTATCATCTGTTTATTAGAGTGATTTTATAATTAAAATTAGACGTGAAAAGATATCCTACTTCACGACAATTAATTGATTAATAATTAAATAAATATTAAAAGGCACAATTGTAAATAACACGAGTATGTGTCAATAATTGAGAATATTTTTATCAAGTAAATTTTGGAAAGACCGTCTGATGCAAACTGTAAAATAACACATTTAATTTTTTTAAATTGTAGATGCATTTTACAATAATTAGCCAAACTATTGAAATATTCAGCAATTTAAAAAATGCTGTTAACCAATGAACTCTAAAATTTCTCACTGCTTTTCCACATATTTATTTTATATTTTACAATTACAAAGTACGCAAATTTTATAATATTTTTTCACTCTTTCTGCTTCATGAAAGAAATAAAATTAATATTCGCTCGGGAATTTTTGCTGGAAGGTTAAAGTTTCTTCCTACACTGCTACTTTGTCAGTATGATTAATGAATACGTTCTCAAGGCGGGTATTTTCTGATAAGCGGTGTTTTAACCTTCAAACTAAACGATATTAAATATTTTTAGGGTAAAAAGAAAGGCAAACATTTTGTTGGAGGTTAAAACAGTTTCACGACTGTTGATACTTTTTTGCATATAATTTCAAACCAAAATGTTAGATGTTTTTCCTGTAAAAAGAATTCATGATGTGATCTTGGAAACATTTCATCCTTTGTAGAAACTTCCATTCATATTCATCAATAATATAATTTCAATTATAAAATGTATAGTGATTTAAATGTATAACTACAGATTTATTATTACTTCTAATAGTTCTCATTTTAAAATGTTGAATAATGAAAATAAGCATTTTATCTTCAGTATTTATCATTAGCAAAAAAAATAATATTACGTTTGGATTAAAAGTAAATTTCAACATTTCATCAACTATTTAAGATGATATCGAAATACTTTTCTGCATAAGACGATATTAATTCTTAAAACAGTTAAAATTGGTATATTAATAAATATTACAATACACACAGTAGTATAATTAAAAAATTATTGTTTCCTTTTTCACTATTATTTTTCTTTTGAGTACTTGTTTATTTTAAATTATTCACATTTCAATTGTTCTTCATTTTAAGAAATTGCATTTTTATATTTGATTTGCATTTTTTATTCATTTTTGAATGAATACTGGCGAATGTGTCCTGCAGTGTTATAAGATACATTTCATTTAAAATAAATTTGTGTACTGATTTATGAATTATAGATTTGTATAAGTACTACATGGAGCCCCATTGCTAACAAATGTCAAAATTTCAAGCTACTGTATTTTGATGCAGAATAAGATTCCGTAGACAATTATAACTTTATAAAGCAGCGAAAAAATAATATTTTATGAGAAAGTAATTTTTCCTAAGGGGTCCTGATGTTGCTTAAAGCTCATCTCCTTTCTAATTTAAGGAAGAACAAAACGTTTAGTCAGTATACCGAATTCGTTCAGCTAATACTGCAGAATTCTATTAAGTACAAAAGAAATTTACAGTAAATGGCCCTGACTTTTTCACGATCGTTTTTCACCTAAAAGTCAAGCACTACTATGCAGTAACTGAAATTAGATGGGAATACTTTCAGAACTATGATATTGCGCAGGAAACAATGAGCTTTATTTTTATCGAGTCTCTTGCTGAGGACACTTTCGTTTCCAAATTGCTTCAGGTTCTAAATAAAGGTGTCTTAAGATAATGCACCAAATTTGGTATTCTGAAATCGAAAAGTATTTTCTATGGATAATTAGAAGGGTTTGAAAAAGTTAACTTTCAACATTCTTGCATTGTAAATTCCCTGCGAGTTGTTCAAGACGAAATCAGTTATCACCAAGTTGACATCACGCTCACCTTTATCACTATATATTTAAAAATTATTAGCTTGCATGGTATGTATTTACATGAATAAATAACTATATAGTTATGTTCTAGACTTGAACATTTACAAATAAAAATACAAAATGCTTGAAACACCATCTAAATGAATGAGTCGAATTATGTATGCAGTGATTCGTGTTAGTAATAAACTACACATCGTTCGTTTGAAAGTTATCTCATGAAAAATTTTAAAAACAGAGGATTTTGACTTAGAAAATAGGTATGTTAAACATTTGTGAAACGCTTTTTTTAATTCAACTTCGTAAAATGTTTTAGCATATAAATCAAAATAATTAATTCAAATAATAGTTCAAATAATTCGCGAAAATTATCATTTGCGCTATAGTTCTTAGATTTTTGCTGCTCTTTCAAATGCCAGGTCTACTACTAGGAATTAAATTATTAGAGAGCTACCGGATAAAGATATCGGTCGAGGAAGTCACTTTTTAAGCCGTACACAAAAAATAAACTATTTTCGTTCTGTAATTTCAAACAGTTTTGATTGATAGGTCTTGATATGATATAAAAAATGATTATTCCCTCTAACATGATCTATAATGAAGGAAAGCCACTAAATTTCCAATGATTCGCACTATTTTCGAAAAAATATAAACTTGCTAAACGATCACGACTGAAGTCAGTTGAAGCTTATTTTTTTTCATCCCACTGCAAAAATAAACATATTCAGTCTGAAAACAATAAATCAACTCTTGGTCATATAGATCCAATAGATAAAAATGGCATATGGGAAGTATATTTGAAAAATACTAAAAAGGTTTTTGCTTTCATTAAGGTTTATTTCTTGCTACAGACCAACATAATGTGCAGTAACATATCTTTAATGGCGCGGCCAGTTCTCGTGAATACGAAGAATTTGGTCTCTTAACAAGCATCACCACCTATCTCAATTTTTTGAAATTTCAAAAAGGAAGAAACAGCTGAGATTTTCGCAACCAATAACGAATATTTAAAAAACAATTCACATCTGGTTGAAACATACAATCTCATGTTCCTATTAGATATTAAAAAAATTGAAAAAATGTTCATTATTAGTTGGGGAAAATTCCCCTGTTTCTTCCTCCTTGAAATTTCAAAAAATTGAGAGTGGTGGTTGTTGCTTGTTAATCATCTATTTATTAGAGGAACTGGTGTAAAATCGGGCACTGGTGTAAATATGGGCACCCCTCCCCAAGTGGTTATGGGAGGTGCTGAAGGCTGGCCTCCAGGACTGTAGATGGTGCTACTTGTTGATATAAGATAGCAGAGAACAGTTGGAACCATTCTTTCAAGTAGTGTGGATGCAGCGTGAGTTATTGAGCGAATTGGTGTTTGTTCTGGACTGCAAACTTTTGACAGATATGTGAAATCGTTTTCTTTTCATGTTCTTATGGTTAGTTTAAAATAATTTTACAGTGATATCCGGAAAGCAGAGATCCTAATCTACTTTTAGAAGCACGCCTTTAGTCACACACGCTTTTTGGTTACATGTGATAGTGGCCATCTTCCTTAGGTTTGATTAGTGTATATATGGGCACCCTTTCAATGCCAATTGATGAGGCTGTTGAAACACCGAAATGTTCCCCGGGAACTTCAAATACAGTTTCTCCGTTCGGCATATCTCCTGTCCCCAACATTAAGAAGAGAACCACTACTCGTGGACGCAAAGCAACAAGGACCAGCCTCATCACTGGATCACCATACAAGGATCAGTTGACCAAGTCTCTTGAAAAAAGTGCTAACAAAAACACAAAAACACGGCCTTGAGTGTTCCCTGGGTAAGAGACCGGCCAGGGGGTGGGGGGTGGGAAGACCAAGGGCCTTCAAAAAAAGAAAATTCGACCCACGAAACGATACGATTCATCATCGGACTCATCAGACTACCATGATCCTCCACTTGTGGACAGCGATGATGATATCAGTCTGGATATCAACGATGGGAATAAACCAGACTCGAGGGAGACAACTTGCATCTTTTGTGATGGAAAGTTCTCTGAAGACACTCGCGGGGAAGTGTGGGTTAAATGTGTTATGTGCCAAATGTGGGCACACTTAGATTGTGCCGGGGCTGAAATAGCCAGTTATGTTTGCAATTTCTGTAAATAATTTTTTTCTGCAATAAATAAATTCTCTACTATTTTGCATTGTTTTATCCTGTTTTAAAACATTTTAAACTATTTTTTGTGACTCTTTTGGAGAGGGCCCATATTTGCACCCCATTTTTTCTGGTGCTTTTTTAAAAGCTTTTTGTAAATCTTCGTTTTCGAATTGAAATAATTGGTATTAATCATCGCTTTGTCTCCTGTCATTTAGTAAACTTGTAATAGTTGTTAATGTAGGTCAAAAATCCAGAATCTTTCAAAATGAAAGTAACTTTAAGTCAAAAACAAAAGAGGGTGCCCATATTTACACTTTTTCCTCTATATTATCATCGTATTTTAAAGCTGCATTTTGAATGGGTATTGCTTAGTTAGTACTTAAACCAATCGAGATTACCACACTAACGCAACGTGAGGACATACTAGCCTTGAATTTAGCGTGCAATAGTCCTTTGTACACTGTGGATCTTGGGTTAATATACTTTCAAATTTCCATTCTATGATCACAAATCTGAGACTCAGCCACCACTCCACTGGGCCCGATTAGGCTCAATGAAGAATCTTATAAATTTAAGGGAGGTAAGCATAAGGGATACACATTATGGATACACATTTAATACTATAAATATAAGAAATGCATTAATGATGCTTGGTGAATATTTGCAAGTGTTAGAGTACAACGGTTTTCCAACAATGGAATTACTTAATACAGAGCTGAATAAAAAGAGACGAATTCTGCACATGATTTTGAATCAGTTATCTCATGCAAAAAGCTATTTGGCACAACATGGAAAAATGTGGTTTCTGCGCCGTAAAACCAAATAACCAACCAACCTTTCAAGAAAACAAAATATCACAGTCTATGTAACATTTATAAGAGCGAGAATCAAAGAATTTAAAAGGAAATTGTTCATGCAAATATCATTGCGACGTGTTATACGCCAAAATAATTACGTTCAAAACCATAATATATCTATTTTACATATTAAAAACTAAGTACTTCTAAAATACAGTGTAATTTATATAGTTTGATGGCCAATTGACTTTTAAGACTTGTCGAGAATTTGTTACTGATAGAAAACAAGTAAATATATTTTGAGCATTGTACTTATTTATAAAATAGTTTATCTTCTCAACTTTAGAATATTGCATTTATTTATAAAATAAATATACCTTTATCATAATTTTCATACATTATGCCACCCAAAAAACTGCTTAGCTTGTTTCAAATTACTTTTTTCGCATACATATTCAGATTACATTATCTAATTTAAAAATTGAATGAAAAATTTATAAGAACGCGATTTAATAGGAGGTTTAATTTTTGTTTAAAACACTGTGTAAAGAAAACGCAAACTACCGACAGGATCTAATTTCAAAATAAGTACATAAACTATTAGCGAGTCAAAATATCAAATGGAGGAAAACATAACTGTCATTAAAAAGAATATGTATTGTAAGAACTGTATAAAAATATATAAATACGTAGAAAGTACATAAAAATTTGTCATTTAAGATGGCCAGCCAAAACAGCAAAAACATAACCGATAGTCTTGAAACATTTTTCTTCTACATTTTCTATTATCTTTCATGGATGGAGAGAATTTATCAAAAAAGTAAAATTTATATTTTACTGAGCTCCATATTTATTATTGAATTTGTTGTATCTTGTGCAGAATAAATTGGTTCTGAGGATGAAAATTAATTGCATTCTGGACGTTTCATGATATATCCTTGATCATTCTTTTGATTAATTTCCGTGCTAATGCATGTGACATGCGTGCAAATTAGGAACAGGGTAAACAGTTACCTGGACTAGATGAGATGGCTAGAATTATTACAATAACTTTTTTTAAAAATGCGTAAAATAATTAGTCTAAAAAAATAAATTCATAGTTTTTCTCGTGTTTGCCAAAGATTAATATGTTTTTTTTCGCAAATCCGTTTCTGTATCCAGATAAGAGTGTTATAAAGATATAATTCTACTTAGCTAATATAAGGCAAGGTTGCCGAATTTTTGGAACATCTGGACATTTTTTTAACCCTCTGACTGCTTATCCCGCTATTTCCGCGGGTTGGAAGTAAGCCAGTCTTTTGCTTCATCCTACGATTTTCGCAAGCTATTGTGTTTACTTAGAACTATTACACCGTTGAATCGTATTATACTAATAAGGCCTCACACATAAATCAAATACGCTTCGTTCAACTGTATTTGAACTTGTTTGCGAATGTTGCATCTAATTTGCGATTTTAAAAAATTCGGCAGTCGAAGGGTTAATGTACAATGATAGAGAAGTAATTTTAATGAGAAACAAGTAGTAGAATTTTTTTGCAGTGTATTTATCTTCAAAGCAATATAATTAAAATTTTACGAAATAACTTAAGGTAGGAAAAAAATAACTCGGATTTCTTTAAGCACAATTGAAGCAGAAATTTGATTCTCCAATTCACACCAGCACACAATATAGGAACTTAAGTACGGCATTTTATGCCCTGTGTCAGCTCCTCTTCTTCCATTGTTTTCACACATATGACACAAAACTAAGTAATCTTAGCTTCTGTACTTTTCAAACCAACATATTACCTCTACCAATACCTACAAAATACCAATTGATACATCTTTATTTTTCATTCTTTTAGGCTTGTTCCACTTTCAATTTATGAGGACTAATAGTGATTATAACTGCTTTCTTAACTAAATCTAGTGTGTTGTCTTTTTACTAGGGTGAGACTAGATTTGATTTGAAGAAATGAGTGCTGTCAGAGCTTTAAGATTTTCTCACTGAATAGTATTTCATTGAAAATTCGCCATATTTAAATTTCTTTTTCCTGACCAAAAACAGAATAATCGCCAATGCAATTACTGCATCTCGTTATATTTATTGATGGTCATGCTGAAAACGTGTGCTTAATTCTTCTTACGGATTTTATCATAAAAATTTTTAAAAATATCCGCATAAAGGGTTTCAACAGTCAGTACAAGGTTGTACCTAAGTGTATATGTTAGCGTTAAAGTGTATAATTCAATTATTTCATAGAATAACTAGGTATTCAACTAGGTTATTTCATAGAATAACTAGGCATTCAACTTGGTTATTTCATAGAATAACTAGGCATTCAACTTGTTTATTTCATAGAATAACTAGGAATTCAACTAGGTTATTTCATAGAATAACTGGGCATTCAACTAGGTTATTTCATAGAATAACTAGGCATTCAACTAGGTTATTTATGAAATACCTAGTTATTATATGAAATAAAGGATTGAAAATAACTAGGTAATTAATGAAATACCTAGTTATTATATGAAATAAAGGATTCAAAATAACTAGGTAATTAATGAAATACCTAGTTATTCTATGGAATAACGGACTCCACGCTTTAACTGTAACATATACAAATCCTAATTAAGCATTATTATCAATCTTGACGGAGCATCGTTCCTCAACAGTGAACGCTCAAGCTCGGAATGCCCAACACTAAACGTTTGCTATGGCTTTATTACTATGCAATTAACAGGTAAAAATAAGACATATATTGCCATCTATATGTTATTCTAGGAACAAAACGGATTTATCAAAAAATGTAATGTTGAAATTAAATAACAATCAATTTAAAAAATTAGCACCGATGATTTAAGCACTGAAAATATCTTAGAAATTTCTGCAGTTATTTGCAAATAGAAAATAAAATCCTGTGTGACAGAAAACACTCATTCTAAGTCAGACATCTTTTTCACTCGGTACTGATTTTTTGACTAAAGATTCTTCTTTGAAAACTTTTATTATAATTGGATATTCCGTTTTTTGCCGTTTTCAAGGTAAATGAGAACAGAAAAAGTAACACTGGTTCTTCCTAGGCGTATAAAAACTGCCACATTCTTGATTTTACTTTGATTCATTGCTCTCATTTTCTTTATTAATTTAGCACACAAGACTGACTTAAGTTATTGAATATTAAGCGGCAAAAAAGTTCGTTTATAAAAAGAATTAACGACAATATATAAAACGCAGTTAATCTGAAAGAAGTGATTAATAATTTAATCAAACAAACTTATCGCACAAGTAAACATTTCCCTTTAGGGCATACTAATGGTTTTTTCCCACTTATTGGCAGAAGAGTAACCCCGTAGAAAGGCTGAAATCGATACACTTAATTGCTTCCCCAATGCATTACGTTCTATTCATTTACTTTTCTATTCTGTTATGGTGAGTAAAGAGCACACAAACCAAGGAAAGAAAAAACTTGTTTTGTCAGGAGTGGATGCATATCAGCGGAGAGAAGCTTTTCGGTAAACTATAGATGCTAGGCTTTTGATTTCCGATAAAAACCACCTCAAAGAACATTCAGTGGAATTGTATTGAGATATGACGAAAAACAAGAGAACTCTTAGGGAACTCTTTGTTTCGGTTTCCAATCCATTCTATTAAATCGAGATAGTAGAGTCAAAATGGTATTTTGAACCAAATAATTTTTCAAGAATCTTCAAATTCAATGCATCGCTTAATGAAAAATTAGTTAAAAGTGCAGAAATTATAATGAAGTCAAATTGAATTAAGACAAAAACTAAAAGAGATTTCTTAAGAATTACTTTGTTTCATTTTCCGATTTGATTTTTGTAGTTGGATTGGGTTTTATGTTTTGAACAGAAACGACCCACTTCATGTACTTTCAAACGTGAAGAAATATTTTCAGATTGATTTTTAAATTCCATCTTGTTGGTTCAAGTCAGTCTTGTGAAATAGTTAATAAATAACTCTTTTTCATTCTTCTAACCTTCTGGTTTATTTGATTAATATTGTGTTCTGAAGTTTTGGTGTTGGAATTCAAAATTTTAACTCTTACAAGTCATGTAGTATATTTTTTGTACCACCATTCTCTTCAATCCGTTTTGTTCGGTGATACATTCCTTGTACCACATTTTCCATATACTTACATAGTGCATTGGACTTCAAAAGTCTGTAATTAGTCGAATATACTGTACTTGAAAAACATTAAGCAGTGATCACCTTCTCCTACTTTCTAACCACACTAATGGAATTTCATCAAATTTCAATAACATAGAACTACACATTTAAAATTATGATATGGAGGAGGCTGACATGACCACTAAAATTATTCTATAAGTCATTAGTAAGATACGAAGCATTTCACATTTATCATAAAAAGCAGAGTTAACAATTTATTTTCCAGGAAGTGATCTAGTCTAGTCTCTATTTTGTGATTAGAATATTTCAGACTCAAATATCAAAGTCACTAGAAATCTGTTTTCTGTGTGAATTGGAACACGCTAAATCGACGTAACTTTAGGGTTCTCGCAGTGATATGGCCTATAAGTTTAGAGATCGGGTCGGGGGGCTTAATTGTCATCCTCTGATAATGTGTAGAATTATTTTCCAATAATACTTGAATAGCGTCAAAATGGCCATCTTCGTCATCCCAAGGCAGATAACTATTTAAATTGTGAAAGTCCTAAAAGCTTGAAAGTCAATATAAATGCCCGAAAACTCGCGTATAACAAAGGATTACTCTGTCCTGGCCTTACTAGTGACACGTTCACAGCGTCACAGATGCCGCTTATAGTGACAGCGAGTGGTAATAACTTTATGTAAATACAGTATTCTTGTTTGTATCTGCAATATTACTGTTCTTCTGTTCCGTTCTAAATGCAAATGGTTTCCCTCCTTTAAAGATTAGACTAATTACTAATCTTTTAAAGAAGCTAATTACAGTTATCTTATAAATAAATTACAAATCCCTTTAAAAGATAACTGTAATTACCTCTATGAGACATTCCATGAAAGGATTTATTATAATTGTTTGGTGCAGCGTGTTCTAGGTTTAATCTCCTGCCAAAACCATACCATACCATCGAAGTGATTAATAATGTTTTAAAGAAGATTATTATGTCTATACTAAGGTTATATTATAATGTGTGCCTCTATTATTTTTATTTGCCTGTGATATCTCCTTTATGCCTTTTGCAACATATAGACGAAATACTGGCAGTAATTTAAGACTTCAAAGATTTCCCATAATTGTCGCAGCACGCCGCAGTGAAGTCTCAAAATGTCCTTTAAAGTGTGAGAAAAGTGCAATCAGTTGTTGCTTTAATTTCATGAGAACTTAGGAATAAATATGCACAAAGAACGGGCGTTCACTAAATTATCTCAGTACAAAAGCTTCATTAAGAACTAGTGAATGTACAAAATTTAAATTGTTGCCTGGGCTTTCATTTTATACTGTCCTAATGTTAGAGTTTGTATGCATTCAATTAACACTACAATAATTTAATTTATTGTCTTTGAATTGACTAACAACGAATCAATAACTTTCCATTTAAACTTGAAGAAAATTCAAAATTTCAGAACTTGGGTATAATTTTCCTTATTTCTCTGGTTCATTAGTTTTATTCTAAACAAATTTATATGCACGCTATTTTTGTAATCATAAATTTCATAAAATTTTAATTTTCTCCAATTAACATCATTCATAACATTGAAATATATATTATACAAAATTCTAAAAAATTTATGATATATACGTTTATAATTGGGAGAAGTATTTAACAAATCAATGAACGAAGACACACTATGATTTGTATTCGTGTTTTGAAAAGTTAGTGCATCTAATTAAAATCTTCGCTTGAAACATTCATGTTCAAGTGAAGAATTTTAAGAAAAAAATCACGTCATTTGTTATCTCATTTCAAATTTTCTTCTATAATTTCTGCATCAACGTTCAAAGTGTTGCTACAGTACAAAGGATTTCCACCTCAAATGGAAATAAGAAAGGATATAAAAAATGTCTTTATCTGTTAGATACATGGTTTGAGCCTTGACCTAGAAATGTGCGATGACTAAGAAAATTGAAAATAAAGCTGACTCTAATTTGTTTGAATTAAATTGAAAATTCTGAGTTAATTTCACCATTTTTTAAATGTGAAACAGTACGCATATTTCACTTGTTGATATGAGAAAGGAAAAAAAACCTTCAATCGAAACTGGTTCTAGAAAATTACAACATTTATACCTTTAGAAACTCTGCTGTCAACAACACACCTAATTGCTTGCCTTGCTCAAAAATAACGAAATCAACTACCAATATTTAAATGTGTGGCAGTAAAAAACCCAAGGAAAAATATTAACTTTTGTTTTCATTATTATAGCATGATTCATTTGAAAAAGACACAGAATAAATTCAATATTATAAAGTTATAAAACTGAATATTGGCGAATTTCCGTTGTTAGTTTAATGCAGAGGTTCCCATCCTCTGGTACGCGTACCCAAGATAATTTGGAGGTACGCGAGATCAACGTTGTTAATAGAGGGAACAAGAAAAAAAGGATTAAAAAAGTTATAGAATTTTGTTCCTCCAAGTGAATACTTGCTATTTAATAACTATACGACGAATGATTACAATACTGTTTAAATTTGATTTGGCGTTGAACTAATACATTTGAAAAAAATGGAATAAAATGTAAAATCAAAAATAAGTTCTGCAGATGTTATTAATTCGAGTCATTTCACTTATAAGCTAACTTTAGCTAACCTTAACATTATTGATAAAAACTTCTATTGATAAAGACGGATGGTTGTGGGGGAGTAGCATATGATAGTAGGGGTGAAGCGAAGACAGAAAGAATATTCAAAAGGAACGCGAGGGAAAAAGGTTTGGGAACCCCTGGTCTAGTGTTAGAGTTTCATCTAAATGAGTACAAAGGGTGTTTACACATTTTTAGAACGATTTCGGGGCCGTTTAATTAATGTTTAAAATTCAAAGACTATTTTTTAAATGTTCGATTTGATAGCATTTTTTCTGGACTATAAGTCTGCACCGTGATTTTCATGATAGAAGGGCTTTTCGTAAAATTTTCATGGGTATTGATTTACATTCCTCTTCCACTACTTTCCAGAGTTCATCATTCGTGGTGGGTTTGCGCTTAGAAAGAACTCTTCTCAACAGACCAAAGGCGCCATAGGTGAAAGTCCATAGGTGAAACGTCAGGGGACTTCGCAGGAATATGTTGAAAAGTTGTATATGCAATACCTGTATCAGTTTTCATTTTTTCAAGGAATGCAGTAGTACTTTTCGAAGTATGACTTGTAGCTTTGTCTTGTTGAATTTTCACTCTTTCAAAGTCATTGAAATAAATAAATGAAATTTCTTCTGTAAATATTGGACGTAAAACTTTCTCTTGATAGTATGTTGAGTTGATTTTAAAAATTTTTCCACTCATCTTATTTTGAATTTCCCATTGTAGGATAACCGTGCAACAATCATAAACCCCTTACTGAAACTTTCTTTGCATTGACGGAACTAAGTTTGTACATTTTTTTTCTTCGTTTTCGATAGTAAATAGACCTATTTTTGTTGAAGTCATTTAGGTAAACCCATGCTTCATCAAGAGTCACAATGTATTTCCATTTATCTTTTAGTAAATAATTTTCATACAGGGTTCTGCAAACTGTTCTGCATTGAAAAACATGCCTCGGCGAAAGCTGATGAACATTTGTTTGTTAGCTTTTTAAAGTTATAAATATCGGTTTATTATTTTATTTATTGTTGCTGCAGATTTACTTAAAGATTTTGCAATTGATTTCTGCGTCGGCGGATTTTCTCTTGTTACCAGCGACTTCACTTTAGAAATATTTGGAACAGTTCGTACCTTTTTCGGGTGTTCATTTTGAAACATTCTTCCCTGTAGATGTAATGATTGACGGTGTTTCCCTTTTCGAATAATAATGTTGCTTGTTTTGCACTTAGAAATTTTAATACCATGCATTTCACAACGTTTTTGAATTATGGAATAGGAATATTTCTCTTCGGTAAGCGCCAAATCATATCCTTCAATAAACAGCTTGATTACATGCGATATTTTGAAAGAAGAATCAATTTAAAAGTAGCAGACGATATTTCTCATTTCAAATAATAAGTAAGCTGTTGCCAGAAATTTTTATTCCAAAACATTTGCTTTTTTTGAATTCTTTATCGAAATCGTTCTAAAAATGTGTAAATACCCTCTGTAGAATATCTCGAGATCGAGTCCAGAATACAGAGGCTGTTCGCACATTTTTAGAAGATTTTTATGGTATTTACAGAACTATTCTACATAATTTTTTTGTGTTTTAAGTGATCAGCTTGATAACCCTTATTCTTAGCAAAATCTACTTTCTGCATAGTAACTTCCATAACAATAACGCCTTTTGTAGTTCCGGAAGAGGTATTTTGTCCCATTCCTTTTGAACAGCTTTAGAAAGTCCACAAAGGGTTGTAGGTCGACGTTTGGATAACGCATATTTTAGAAGTCCAAAAGCTCAATAATTCATCTGTAATACATCAGGAGATTTAGAAGGAATATCAGTGAAGGAAACAGTTTTAATACTCATTCCGGTACTTACGTATTAACGCCACCGAGGCTACAGATTTGGAGGTTTTTCAGTGCCGCCAAATTTGGTGGTTTTTGTACTTACGTATTAACGCCAATTTGGCGGTTTTTGTACTTACGTATTAACGCCAATTTGGCTGTTTTTAAGTGCCGCCAATTTGGCGGTTTTTGTAAACAAGATTGCTCTTTATTGGCGCATTACCGCCAATCTGTAGGTGGCGTTAATACGTAAGTACCCTCATTCCTTGTTCTATTTTTTCCAGGAAATTAATAGTCGATTGTGATGTGCGGCTGCTTGCTTTGTCTTGAAACAATGATGCCATTGTGAGTAAAGACATGGTATTTCATATTTGAAGATTTAGGATGAAATATATTCCTGATAGTATGTGGAGTTGATCTTAACATTTTTCTCCACTCTCTTTGTTTATATTTTGCCACTGTATGAAAAACCAGCAACAATCATAAATCCTTTAAAGGGACTTTCTTCAGATTCTTTAAAACTTGTTATAAAATTTTTTTTCTCGTCTTTGATGGTAATAAAATGATATTTTATTTCTTCAATAATTTAAATATACACAAGCTTTATCAATTTTTAGAACATTTTTCCATTTTTCTCGGGATAAATGATTTTCATAAATAATTCTGTTGGCGTGATCTGCGTTCAGCGATATAACGTGGAGAAATACGATGATTGTTGCATTGTTTTGCCTTTTTAAGATTCAAATCAATGTTAATAATTTTATTTACAGTTGATACTAAATATTTTAATTATTTTGCAAAAACCATTTGACTTGGATGGGGTTTTTTAGACATTAATAATCGCACCTTTGCAATATTCGAAAAACTGTGCTTTTTCCTTGGATACGTATTTGAAGCCTTTTTGCACTTGAAGCCAGATTTAGACATTTTTTCCTTTCTTATTAACTATATTACCTATCACGATTTAAGATATCGAAAAACCATGGCAAATAACTGAATAAGAATAACTAACTCTCTTCGGAAAGAGCAAAAACCTAGCCTGTCATCCATAGCTATTTTAAAAGCCCTACTTTGAATGTAAACAAAGATTTTAGGTAGAAGATGATAACTTACACTTTCAGAAACGTAATTGTGTGAAAATAAATTTTTGCACTCAAACGAATTTTTCCTACAGTGAGGCAAAATCGTCTAAAAAATGAGGAACAGCCTCTGTATATGAAAGGACTCAACTGCGTGTGTGTGATGGTTCGCATTAAATATTTTGTGCCAGAATTATTTTGTTTGTATGTGTTTGGAATAGTACACATATCATCAAGAATGAAATGGTTGAATCAGTGCTATCTTGAAGACCCTCACATTAATGTAACGTGGAGAGAACGGAATTCGGAGATCGCGATTTTGGCTCAGGTGTCCTCCTCCTCTAATGAAGTCCCAGCGGTATTAAAGTAGCTTCAAAAGGGTCGCTTTGATCACTTTTTGGCAACTAAAATTTTATGCAAAGGGTACATTCAAACTGACGAACTGACAGATGATCACATAGTAACAATCATATTATGGATACTTCGGTAGAGTAACAAAGATGTGTTGCTACATGCTTTTATTTAAATTATTATGTTTTATTGTTTCATGTTTGTAAAGATGAATATTTTATTTTCTTTCTTATGTACTAGAGCTCTGAAAGTCTGTACAATTTTGCGTTGTGAATGACAATGCGATATTTTAATATGTGTAAATCATAATGATCAATTAATTTGTTAATTTCAATTAAATTTTTATTCCGTACAAGAGCCGCAACCTTGTAGTGAATTTGATTTCAAGATTCCAAAATATTTATAAAAGTAATTTATGAAGTTTGGTTAAGAAAAGCGATTTAAATTTTATAAATGTGCTAAATAATAGAAAATATGTTTTTTTTTTATCAAAAATATAAGCGTCAAAAGAAAATAGTAAAACTGTAGGGCACTGGAAACAATTCTATAAGGATAGAGAGACATAATGTGTAACATAAGAAAGAAAATTCGTGAACATTCATTAACCCTTCAGCACAGGCACCCATATTTGGAACATTAGCACACGCGGGGGATCATTTTGATCACAAATTGTTAGACACTTACTCTTTATTTTATTGGCTATTTGTGCAAAAATAATATATGATCAAAGTATAAGAATATTTTTTCGTAGACATAACTTGTATTTAAGACACGAATGTGATTTTTAATAAGAAAAAGGAAAGTTGAACTTATCTCCTTTTTTCCTCCTTTCCTGTATTCTTTTCTTCTCCGCGGACCACTTTCGTACGCCTCCATAGCCATAACGTTAAATTAACCTAAAACGTTAGCACACGCAAGGGTCAATTTGACCCCAACGCCCTAGAAAAAAGTGAGAAACCCTATTTCACCGGTTTTGGCCTTCTTATCCTCTACTTCTAGCTCCCTTAGGAAGTAACAGGTTCAAGTGTTTAGAAATTCCTAGAATTTTTTCACGAAAGAGAAAGGGTGCGATCAAAAAGACCACATGAGTGTGCTAACGGGTTAAAAACTTTTAATCTATTATAAAAATGTCCCACTTTGTGGTATCAAGAGTACGTGGATGAGAAGCCGCTGGTTAAGTAAGCGAGGTCTCACTTCCCTGGTGGGAACAATAATGGCTTGGGCTTGCCCACCGCCGGTGATAATGCGTATCCTCTACGGCAGGAGTCGGGCCGTGGCCAGTGATGGCTACTAGGACTCCGGTCTCAGTACTCAAGCTGTCGCAGCGACTGTCACTCAGATGCACTGGACGGCTTCGCGCCAGGTCGGGGTGATTTCGAATATGAATTATTATAATACTATTATAAGTTATTAATACTATTATATATTATATATATTGAATACTATTATAAGTGTGATTAAAAATCCGATTTATTTAGAGTATTTCTATCAGAGCCTCAAGCTTATACGATGGTTTTGTTTTGACCTCCATATTTTTCATAAATTACGATAAGTTTATTAATTTTGATAAAAAAAAAACTCATTTAAAATCCATTTTGAGTTTATTATGACATTGCATTTTGATCATTTTTATGACAACAGAGTAGAATTACTTGGTTTCTGCAGTATTGTCCTTTTTTCTGTTACTAATATAATCTTCTTTAAAAAAAGAAATAAGAAATTTCTCGCATACTACATTTTCCTACTAAATAACACACAGTTCGAAAACATGATAGTTATAATAATATTAGACATGTGCTTAGCTGTGCCTTTCAGAAACGTTAACCACTCTATGATGTTTTGAACGATGCAGATTCTTTTTCATTTCATACTCTTGCTGAAGTTCATAAAATAGTAGAAACAGAAAAATGCGTTATCTCTGAAAACCCTTATAACGCAGAAACTTACATTCTGATGCGTTTCAAATAACACAACGAATTCCACCTTCTCTTCCTTGTTATTTACGGTCACTGACGAAGTAATGAAATGGTCATTTAGGAACCTCATATTTATATAGAGTTAGTCTCTAGGCCACATGATATAACCTGACATACAACATTTTGATATTGCATTGCCTTAAGAAATAAATAACCTAGAAGTTTGTTGACTTATACGAACTAAGAACCCCACAACTAAGCTTGCATCTTCTCCTTTTAGGTTTGAACTTTAATACCACAGCAGAAGAAAGTATGAATCCGCAGAGGTTCCCAAATATTCATTCTGTCAAAGATGGGGAGTAATATAAAGATTGATTCCCACATCAACATTTCTTGTCACTTCCTCTCCCTCAAAGCTTAAGGCGTTGCCTGAATCATTTTCACAGCTTAACTTGCATAACTTTTGTTGATGATCAGGTATTTGGATATTGCGCAGCTATGCTATTAATATTTGCAAGATACGATTCCCATAGGCCTGCTTTTGACACAAACAAGAGATATTCTGTCTGTTTTACTGTATTTTATAGTTATAGAGTCTGGAAAACCAGTGAACGTGCTGATATTCACTGCATACCATTTGAAATTAAAAATGAGGGTTTACATTTATTGTAGTTATTGATTGCATTTTCGTGCGATTTTATTTACCAGGATTTATCACTGAGCAAGAGTACTTTTCGTACTTTCCTTCATTCTACTAAATTTTAAAATGTATCTAGTATTATACTACTATTTAGGTTTTCATTATACTGATCATATTTCTTCAAAAATCTTTTAAGATCGATAGCGGACACTTAATCGATTCGTCTATTTTTGTTTAGCCAAGTTATTGTCGTAGATTTAGTGAAATTTAGCTGGTATGTACATCAAACAAATTTCGTGATTTTGTAATTAAATCTACAGGAGATAATGATAGTTATTACAAAATTTTAGTTATCTAACTAATTAGGAGGCTAATTATGGCAAAAGAGTATTGTTACTTAATAACTAACTTATATTTGTTTGTTCGGCACCTAATTATAAGCAAATGCTGAAAATCTCACATTTTCGATTTAAACTCCAAATTTAATGAAATTACTGAATTTTATCAAAATTTGGTAGTTAGGTTAGGTATTCTGGTATATGGAACTGGTAGTTATTACTGTAAATTAATAAGTATATTAAAAATTCATGCTTGTTAAATTAAAACAATTATATCAAAAGCTGAAATGCAATTTAAACAGATTTTGTAATTTTTTTACATTAATGCATATGCATGTCAGCTAAAATCATGCCCACTAAACGTCTTGTTGGATTAATGCCTTGTCGGTCGCCTACACTTTTAAATTATGATCTTGCGTATAATGTTTGTATTTCGCTGAGTAAAAGTGTTACATAATACATTTATAAAGTAAACCAATAACCATATTTTATAGTGTTACGAATCTGTAATCTCACTCCCCTGCAATGACAGCCTTATGGTTGGAAAGGGAAATTTGCAGCGGTTTTATTGGATGCCAGGGGTAGATCAAGCCGATGCCCCCCGACATTCTTGACAAATATAGCGACTTGGCGACAAATTAAAGGTCCTCGAAAATACTAGAATTATCGTCCTATCTCTATTAAGAACGAAAATATAGAGATTGTTCTAGATGACACTATGTGAAGTTACGCCCCCTTGGAAAAGAGCATAAATGCCCGGAGGTGCTGAGACGAGTGAATGTGTTTAAACGTCTGAGAATCTCCGGAGTTTTGTCTGCAATACGAGCTGGTAAGCTGGTGAGCTGAGTGCTACTGAAAGTGATGTTACTGTTGTTATTAATTGTTATTATTAGTGATTTGCTTCTAACTTGTACAAGTTTGTTTTTCTTGTTTCCTGTGCTTCGTGTTTTCCGGAATATTCATGAATAAACCATGATTCTCCATTACCCTCTTCGTTTGGTCTGCTTTCACCGCAGACCCACAGGACGATTTTCGCAACAATATGATATTCTTCCCAAAAATCGCATTACAATTACTTTATGCTTGAAAAGTACTCTATGAAGCTAGTTCATCAAAATAATTGTTCTCAAAACCAATGTTTAGACACAGAAAATATGAAAAATATCTTTTATATTATTCTCAGATGTTAATAAATAATTTTTTGAATTAAACATTTATTTTTATTTTATTTTGAAATCATAACTAGATATCAAAAATTTAACTATTATAAGAACTAATGTCAGAAATATATCATTCGCTATGTATCGAAATGCGGGGAAGATATATATGATAAATTTGTGATTTGATAATTTGTTGAGAACTTATTATTAACTTAAATGAATGAAAGATTTCTTTTAGGTTTTAATATTAAAATCTGAGTGTTAATATTTAAATAACTGAATGTTTTTAAAAAGTTAAGTATAGTACTCTCTCTATGAAAGAAAAACCTCATTTAAAATATAATAATTTTAAATACACGCAAAAATCTGAAGATAAATGAGAACACATCAAAATAAAACATAATATACCAATATAGGATTTTGATCTGAAGTATGTAACTGTTATAATATAAATGATTTGCAAGAATTTCAAGTACATACTTGAATGCATCACATCGATTGAAACTGTTATGAACATACGAAGTCAAACAATCTGCAAACATTCATATTATCTTTAAATGTTAGAATATTCTATAGTGATTGATAGTTAGAAGTGCTAAACGTTGTAAGTGCCAAAAGTGAAAACTGTTGGGAAATAGCAAAAATTGTTCATATTATTCGGATGAATGCCACACAAGCGACCTCTTTATACACTCTTTTGAACTGCTTAGAGGAATACCAGGCAATTTTCACGGTTACCACGTTATAAAGTAGTTATCAATTGACACATTAACGTGAAAAATGGTGTTTGAATTATTTTGGAACTTATATCGTTTACCACTTTTAGTCTTCAATTCTGACTAACAATTTTAGCAATTTATTTTATTATTTTTCATCAACATAAAATATTATAGAGAGAGAGAAAAAATTATTTTTATGATATACGTGATAGATTGAAACGGGAAAAGAAGGCACGTTTTTCTTAATTTACAAAGATCAACATTTGAACATCAGGTCGTGATCGTCACATTCTTTTCACATTCTGAGTTCTATTCAGAGCTTTTGATCCTGACCCTGCTTCAGGAAAAAAATAAACAAGTAGCATTTGTATACAAAAGTCGGTTGTTTTATCGACTTTCTTCCCTTTTTGTAGCCCTATCTTCAGCTTACCTTACACATTAGTTCACATCTTGGTTCAGGTCAAGAAGAAACAAAATAAAATAAACAAATAAATAAATTCGGCTATCTAAACAGGGTAGAGTCCATTAACATAAAGAGTGCTCTAAAGATATCTACCTAAACTGTAAGGGGTTCCAGTACGAACCAAACAAACTTCTTTTTACCATCCGATATGGATCTGGAAGGCCACATTTAGGTGTTAGGGGATACTGATCAGGATCCCTTTTCTCTCTTTGTAAGATATCTTCCCTCTTTGTAGCACTATCTTCAGTTTACGTTACAGATTAGTACACATGTTGGTTCAGGTCAAGAAAAAGCAAAAAAAAATAAACAAATAAATAAATCCGGCTATATAAATAGGGTAGAGTCCATTAACATAAAGGGTGCTCTAAGTATATCTACCCAAACTGTAAGGGGTGCCAGTACGAACCAAATAAACTTCTTTATACCATCCTATATGGGTCTGGAAGGCCACATTTAGGTGTTAGAGGATACTGATCAGGATTAGGCCTGGAAATCATCGGACTGGTCGAGATTCACCTGTTGAAATCTTCTTTTCATCCTCAAATTTCGTTCCAAGTAAAGGAGTATTTTTCTTTATCATTTCTTTTCCGATGATAAAAGTGAGTATTGGGGCATATTTTTTTCCTCCAAACATCTATTTCATTTTTTGCAAGAAACGACGAAGATGGCTAAAAGAGTGATTATTATAACAGTTATTGAATTAATAAACTGTTTAAAATATTTATGTTCATTCGAAAATTCATTTCCATATCAGGAGAAATTAATAGTGTAAAATTCTTTTATATAATTTAATATATTTATAAGAATTATGATTGCATAAAAATTTCATTACCTTTCCTTCTTTCATAAATTCCTCTATTGTTATATATTTTAAGATTTCATTTAGAAAGATATGTTATAATATTTTGATAACTTGTAACCTTAACAATAGAAAGATAAAGTAATATCATATTTTTTAATATTTTTATTTTAGTATTTAACTATATTTTGTTTGTATATTCTTAACAGTAATTTTTAATTTCTTTGAAGTAATCTCCTTTCTTTATAAAGTTCCATTGTCTTGAGCAATATTACTTTTTTTTTCAATGTTTCATATTTTGCATTTTATCGTCTAAAATATGTAGTCTGGGAATTTTAAAATATGCGTGCGGTATTTTCGCAAGGCGGAGGAGATTGGTTTATATTGAAAAGAAATTCAACTACATATTTATGACTCTTTAACTTTAAATATATCTTAATTATTCTAAATGAATGAATGTAAAGAATATAGGAAAAATAATTTTTAAAGTTTCTTGTACATTCATTCATATAATATTAAATTATGCCACTATTGACAATGCGGGTATTAAAATCTCATACATTAACGATATACTTATTTTATGCTTTTTGTTTATTTACTATAACTTTTCTTTCATTCCATAAATTTTCTTACAAAACTCCCATATTTACTCACTTTGAAACACAACACGAAACACGAGGTACGTAGGCTGATAGTTAATAAAATATTGTTTCTGCCTAAAAAATAAAGCCGGTTAATGGACAAACCGGCATATTTCTGAATTAAAATTGATGCTAACCTCAGAATTGTGTACATTTTGAGTAATAGATCAAACATTTGAGTTATGTAAATACAAGTTGTAAACTAGTTGAAGAACCCAGTTCTTTGCAGTGAATCCTATCATTTTGCAATGTGTCGAACTAAATGGAAAACTGGCCCTTTACACTTAGCCTGGTATTTTTTAGTCAAATTTACAATGAGCCCATTCATCTTTACACTAATTAGAAAATGTTTTTTGTTCGAGAATCTTGGTTTTATCCAGGCTTATTGTAATTGATCTCGCTAATTAATTAGTCCAATTATATTCATCTCTTTGATTAGAGAGGCCTTGAATTAGTGTAGTGTTACAAGTGTAAGAACTGGGTTTAACTTAAGCACTTAAGTTAATAATTTTCTTTGCTATCTAATAGGGTGCTCCCTTCTGTATTTTAAAGGGGCTGTCGTTTTCATTCATCTCAGGAGACATAAAATACTTGAGATGTTTATAGATTCTATGTAATTTTTGTGTGAAATCATAAAGCTAATTAATGATTAAATTTCAGTTTTGAAAATGATTGAATTCAGTTCAGACTAAAAATGCTATAATTCGATGCACGAGTATTCTCGGGCTTTTAAGTTAAGCGGTTAAAAATGCACAACAGTTATATTTGCTTCAGAAATTTTTAACATTTAATATAGTTATGTTGTTGTTAATGATCCCCGAAGATCAGCAAGCTAAATCAGGTCCATGAGCCTGTGTACCCTGAAGAAATCCAAACTCAATAGAGGATTAGGAACAAGATCCTGTTGGTAAAGCCCCAGGCATGCAAGACTATGATAAGGTGTGGCCTGTTCTGCAGTACATTTTGGGCAGATCTCAAAACACTTAGAATTATCAGAGAAAGTCAAACTTCTGATATGCCCACTAAGGAAGCGAGTAAGGGTTGTTTCGTTCATACGAGCGAGTACGGGAAGTGGCGATCCTGAGGTACCTGAGCTACCCAGTGCTAGGGGGTATATCGTGGCATTAGAGCTAAGTCAGTCTTCTGCATTTGGTGCTCCAGTCTTTGACCACAGAAGCTGCCCTTTTTCCCCGTCCATGAGTGATTCACCCTTAGATGAAAGTTATATAAAAACTCTTATTGTTCACACATTAACAACTTGTTAAAATAAAAATTGGTAGAATAATAGATTAGAATTGCAAGCTAAAATATATTTCTTATATAGAGGTTTACTTACATTTATTTCCTCTTAGTAAACTCTTATTTTAATTCGGAAACACGGCGGCGTGCATAAAAACCAATCCCACTATAGACGCCTATGGGGAGTGTTTTCGATGCCTATATTTGGCGATATTTCGCTTTTTTGGAGAGAAATACTTTGTAAAGTTTTTCTCTTTCGACGACGACCAAGAGATGCAATCTGTTATAAGGATGTAAACATTTCTACTTTGCAGTTGTTTTTTTTGTGTGTATGCGTGTGACTTAAAGTAGAATGAATTCTTTCTTGAGTGTCTTAAAGTAGAAAATAATTTGTTATTAGTTGTTAATTGTAAATAAAGATGGAAGGTTTTAAAAATACGATGAAGAAAAAACTCAGTTTCGCGCCAATCAAAGTAAACACGGAAACCCTAGCATGCACAATGATCAACTTGGTGTGGTAAAAGACGTTCCCATAGGCGCCTATAGTGGGATTGGTTTTTATGCCGGCGGCGTTGTGGTAATGTCTCGCCTTCGGAGCCGGAAGATTCCACAAGCTCGATACCCGATTCCACTGTAGATCCACCGTGTTTGTGGGCCTGATGCGTTCTAAATCTAACGTAGTGGATAAGACACCTTCCTGCTGGTGTGGCGCGAAAGTTTTGATGGAGGTTGCCAGTTCAGGCTTCGTTCTGCTCGCGATACGAAATTCGTCTCAAAATAGCCCTCGTGTTGCTTCTAAGCAAGTTGTTTATGTAACTTAGATTATTTTACTTCTAGAAATACGATTGATTTATATATTTGCGCTTGGTCGTTTTGCTTCGCACTGAAATTTTGTCACAGGGCACTTGCATTTTTCACACAGCGACAATAATCCCCCTCCTGATTCATTTGCTGCAGGTTCACGAACAGATATATATTTTCAAAGATGTCTTCAAGGATTTGTGCACCAGAAACCTGGAAACTCTTGCAAACAACTTTTTAGTAACCCCACCTTTTTTCCCTCTGTGATAATCTTATTTTTTAACTTCAGGCTTTTTCCGCATTACGTTTGACCACACGAAAGGACGGTGGTTTTACTTAAAGAAAATCTGGAAGTATGAAGTCTCAGGATTCAGCTAACTTTGGGAATTGAAATCATTTATACAACTGCTCTCTTGTCACCTTTGTGGGATTTTAATGTTCGTTTATTGTTTAATTTTGTCTGATGCAAATTCCATAGTGAAAACTGACATTATTCTCCCGAGGAGGAAAGGAAAGGATTTAGGAAACGGTTTAGCTACAAGTTGCATGAATTGTCAAAGAATACGATGAGCACAATACAGATGATGTTTGATATTTGACAAACGAAACAAACTTTTTGTGATATATCTTTGTTGTCCTTCCTAAATCGCTCAAAATATTTTCCGAAGTAAATTTCTAATATGTGTATGAGCTTTGTCCTATGATTCTTATGTTTTGAAAAGGGAATTATTTCCGTTCAACAAAATAGAGCCCTTCAACCCAGCCCTTGCTTCCATTGTAATCCATCAAATCTCGTAACATGTTTCCGATATCCTTGTTGTAGCGCTCACACTTTCCCCTGGTTGCGGATGCCGTGCACTTCTGTATTAAATTTTGCACTGGGGGAGGAGACCACGAGTACGTGGATGAAAAGCCGCCGGATAAGAAGCGGGTTCTCGCTTCTCCTGGCGGTATAATAATGTTGGGGGGTGTTACTTTCCTCCAGTGATAGCACATACCTCCTATGGGAGGGGTCGGGCCTTGGCCGGTGAGGGCTACTGGGACTCCGGCGTCAGTTCTCGAGCTGTTGCAGCGACTGTAATTCAGATCCCTGGATGCTTCGGCAGAACAGGGGTAACACGGTTTATGGTATTGAATTTTGCAATCAAACTGCCTAGTACTACTCGACAGTTACTAACACTTTTTTATCTCGATTATATTACCTCTTTGAAATTTTGTATTTTTAAAAAACATTTTAGCATAGATTACTTCTAGGATTCACAAGGAATTTCTCACTCCTATATTTAAGACTCCTTTGCATGTTTTTTAAAAAAAATTGGAGTTAACCGTAAATTCGTTGCTATTATCGCTTTGAAAATTGTGAGATGCAACAAAATCTGAAAATAATTATAACAATTCCCATGCAACTTCAGAAGCATGCTAAATTTTCATTGTCCAATAAGACAAATTTTTCTGATATGAGCTTCGTAGTTCATTTACAATTTATGTTTTTCCACAGGAAATTGATTGAACATCGAACAAATCAACTTGACTTCGAAGATTGAAGTCTTTGGTCTTTTTGTCAAAAATAATAGTTTTGTCAGTTACGGTAAAGTAAATTTACTTTTATACTACTCTTAAATCTTAATTTTCATTTTAACAACTTTTTTTATGCGAAAAGTAACTGTTATTTTTTAATTATTGTTTAATAGTGACAATTCCTTCAGTAAAATTGATTGCGGGACAATTTTTAAGTTACATGTTTCTTAGTTAAGTAACTGATAACTAACACAAACATATTTAATGGAAGAAATGAATCCTCAAAGAATAATCTTTTATTTTATTTACATCTGGGCCGAAATTAAATGAAGTTTACTGCAATAAGCCTAGATTTCACATTTTCTATTTAACCTAATCATGTATAGGCTGATTCTAATAAGCATTAAAAAATATCAGACCTTAACAAGCCACACCACCTATCTCAATTTTTGAAATTGTAAAGAGGAAGAAATTGCTCAATTTTTCGCAACCAATAACGAATATTTATGAATTTTTTCAGCATCTTATATAAACATGAGACAGCATGTTCCTACCAGATGTGAAAAAAATTAAGAAATTTCCGTTATTTGTTGCGAAAAATTAAATATTGTCTTCATTGTGAAATTTCAAAAAATTGAGATACGTGTTGCTACTTGCTAAGCGATGATCAGCTGATTAAAATTTGCTAGATGATTTCTAATTTACCTGGTTTACCTTAAAAACTGACGTCGCTGTTTCCAATAAGTCGAATGTTTTAATTAATCTACGAGATACGCATAACTGCGTCCAGTATTGTTAAAGAAACATACCAGAAACCAATATCTGTCACTTCTAACTTCCACTATATTCTCTGCTTAATTATGTGTGTCTATTTCTCTTTGTAATTTCCTATACATACAACCCAAAAAGAAGCAGCGTTATTCTAAAAAGAGAGCCTGGCACGAGGAGGGAGAGGAGGGAAATTGTTTATAGAGAGGAACTCTCAGCAAGAATAGCACGACAGTAGGTTTGTTATTTCAACTGCGGAAAACAGCATGACATACGGACCTCTCGCTTCTGCTCCTCAATCTGTTTTTGCAATCGATCTGAGGGTATGCAAATAATACTGGGAATAAATTTTGGCTGGTATGTATTAAGCTCCGATTATTATAAATTCGAGAAGTGCAAAAATTATAGATATTTTCTTTTATTGAAACAAGATTCTTCTACACGTCTTATTTCGATATGAATTGTTATTATTTACCATATTGATATATTGATTTTCACGCTTAATTTATTTTTGTTACTGTATACTGTGTAAATATTATTGGCTATTTGAAAAATTGCAATTGAAATATTTTTGTGTCTGCAATTCGGGTGATTCACAGGTTTTTTTGAATAACTTGTTACCCTCTGATCACATAGCAATTGGCATAAGTTTTTTGAATAACTTGTTACCCGCCGATCACATAGCAATTGACAACAAGTGCTTTCTTGACAAAAACAAACTGATGATATTATGAATAAATCATCATTTGTCGTAAACTGTAATGGTTTGCAAAAAATTGGATTATTCGAAAGAGGAATTTAAAACTTGCCAGAATAACTGGTCAGCAAATTTCAACCACAAGAGGTAATCTTAAATTTCTTAACCTTCTTTGAGACCTGATATATTAATACTATTTTTTGTAATTTTAGTTTCTTATAATATTTTGCCTTGTATATTTATTGTATAATATCTCTTTTAAATTCTTCTTAGTGCTTATTAACTCTAAATTAGATATATCCCAGTAAAAACTTTGACAAATTAATAGCAGATAGGGGATTTAAGGACCCTCTTGTGCAAGTGTTTCAAATACTTCTATCATGTTTGGCAACTAATAAAATATTTGTGTACTAGCTCTTGGCTTATAATATCCATCTCTTATTTGGTTGCATTTTAGTAATTATTTGTTGGTTTTTTTCATGAAATATAGTTTTGTAAATTGTAAGTAACACAGAACTATAATGTCATAATTCGATGCATTTATTATGACATTTCTTTAAGTGTAACATAACAGAGCTCTAGAACAGGAAATTTAATACAAAATGAAATGAAACACATACCCTAAAATTACAGGTCATACCTGTTAAAATAAAATGGTTGAAACTGCTGATTTTATATTAATTCATATTTATAGGGTGAAATATCTGATTTCGCCTTGGAAATGGTTTACATATTATTAACGAAACTTCAGCTCTTGTGGGTTTAATTTACACCCCGTAGGTGAATGGCTTTTATAATCAGTTTGTTTGGTTTTAGTTCTTTAATTTATTTTTTCTTTTTATCTTTATACTTTTTGATGTTTTCATATTTTTATGTTTTAATAGTTTCAATGAAATTTATAACGCGTTGTGTTAAACAAAGAGAGGTTTCGTTGCTTTTTAAATATTTGCCAATTCTTTCCGCAAATTACAAAAAATGCTATCTTAAGTAAGTATAAATTCTTCTCATTTAAATTCCTCTTATAAATATTAAGTAAGATATGATATCTTTACACATGATGATAACCTTCTTTTAAATCGATTAAAATATGCATTAAGCATTATGCAGGTTAGGTACTTGGTATTTGGATTTAAATTCCCGATAATTCGTTCATTTAAATTCATAATAAATACATTTTAAGGTGCTCTTAAAATTATTTAAAAAAAATTAAACAAAGAATGGACACATAAAATACTAAATATTGTATATAAATTATAGCGATCGGATTTGTTCGGGACTAAATACTCATAAGTAATACATTGCTTTCTGTTAAGTTGAAAAGCTCAAAGAACAATTCAATTTTGAATTGTGTGTGCATTTTCAAAGAAATTACTAGAAAAAGGAAACATAAATTTATAAAAAGATTAACTGTAAAATATCGGACGATTAAATACAGTCTAAATTCAATCTAGAAACATTTTAAGCAAGAAAGGTCTGGGACAAAAGTGAAGTAAAGTGACATAGCAGGTTCACAGCATTTTATATAAGTAAAAACTGCCGTAAAACTCTAAGCATTCATATTTCTGGTGATCAGAAGTTTTACGTTTCTGTCAATTTTCGTTGAATTTTTCGGACAGGCCTTCGTCTAAACTTGTCAAATCTTCTGACACTTTACTTCGTCTGAATATTTAAGCGACTCGGTTCCCCCGGCGAAAGCCGTATTTATTTTCAAAGAAACTTGTTTATATTTGCACTTTTCGTAGAAACTAATTGCTCCCAAGAACTCATTAATTTGTGGTTAAAGGTTATTCTTACTTCTAAGAAGCGTGTTTTCACTTTGGGATATAAAATTTACTTTGGTATAAGGTTTTGAATTTCTCTACCTTAGAAAGGTGACTTCTTTCATACTATAAGTTTAATGATGCGCGTATGTTAAGTTATAGTTTTCGATATATGTATAAAAACTATATTAGTTACAATCAATGATTTTAGTAAGCATAATTCAACACTAATTATTAAATTTATTTGACGTACTACAGTTGGACTCATTGCAAATTTTCTTAAATTAGTTTGTTTAAAAGTAGTGCAGCGTTTTAATTTTTATTTTTGTAGCATTTTACAATGGAAATAAAACCTAGAAAAGTATGATTTCAAACATGAAAATTTGGCAACATGCAGTGCTACCTAATTTTTTCAAGTACATTAAAACCCCTGTTAACCGAACTCGGGTTAACCGTAACCTGGGTTATCCGAATTGCCTCTGAAATAACATATCCAAAAAAACTTGTACTGTATTTCATGGAAATAATCGCGAAGGGGAGACATTTTGCAGCGATATCCCCATTTTTTTCTTTTAAGCCACCCCTAGAAGGTCAGTGATTAATTTTAGAATGCTAAAATTCAAATTATTGGGTATTAACAATGTTAATTACGATATTGTTTACCTGTGTCTGTCAGTCGCAATATTGTTTGCCTGTGCCTGTCAGGCGCAATACTGTTTACCTGTGCCTGTCAGGAGCAATATTGTTTACCTGTGCCTGTCAGGCGCAATATTGTTTACCTGTGCCTGTCAGGCGCAATATTGTTTACCTGTGCCTGCCAGGCGCATTGCGCCCGAATTCGCCTGTGAAAATAGTGTGCCCGACAGAGGGTTAACTTTAATAAAAAACAACTTAAGTGTAGGCTACTCAGAGAGTGCTGCATATGTTACACTCAAAATATTTCAGAAATACATATTATAATTAGATAAAAAAAAATAGTAATAGATGTTCATATCTTAACCGAGAAAATCGTTATCCGAAACACCCCCTCCTTTAGTTCAGTTAACCAGGGTTGTACCAACTGGAAATACATACCAGAGGAGCATTGATTTATATAGGCTTGTGGTAAAAAAAGAAAAGAAGGTGTGTAAAGATCTAGTGGTATAAATGTTTCTATTGTGCATAAGCTATAAAATTGTTTAAAAAGCGTCCTTTTATTGATGGCGTCATACGCAAGGGAAATATATCTAAAGGTAAGTTGAAAACGGAACAAATATTTATAATTCTAACTAAGACCAGCATCATCGTATTCAAAAAAGCATATCATTTATCCGTAACTTCAATCCAAATGCTATTGTTGCTGTGCTTATTATTTGAAATCTGTTCAGATGACTAGCACGTTGATCGCCATATGAATCAATCACGATTCATACGGCGATCAAATGTGATTCATACCTACCATCTCATCAAATGGCCCCTCCTCTACTGTAGTTAAGAAATAACAGAGAGAGGGTTATCTAATTAGATAGATGGTTCGAATCTCAGGCGTGAGTCATGGCCACTAATGTGTTAAATGCATTGAACGATTGGGTAAAAATCTGAGGTTAAACTAAGTTGAAAACGGACCAAATATTGTTTGCTTTTAATTTTGTCTCACTGAAAAATTGAATGGTGGGGTAAGAACGTACATAATGTCAAGACAGACTTGCAAAATACCATCGATGTTTTATTATATACTACAAAAGTCATTTGTATAGTTGCTTAAGTAGGTTTGTATAGTTTTATTGTTGTGTATTCTTAATATGAAAACATTTTAATTGCCATCAGTAAGCCAGTAAGCGTTGTAGATTTTTAGGCCTTGAAATATGCAAAGGTATGTTTTTCATGCAGTCCAATATATAAAATTTAAGTGGTTTGAATTGTCAAAACGTGTTAACTGCTACTGACATTTTTTGAAAATCTCTGCTTAGTTAAATTTAGAAAAAAAATATTGAAAATAACTCAATCGAATAAAAAAATTAAAAGCTGTTTTCTTTGATGCTATTCGAGCTCTTTATTTTTATCAGTTAACTAAAGCGAACCAAATTTAATTAAGTGATTTTTTTTCCAAAATGTTTTTAAGGAAACATCATTGCACCACCTTTGATTCTGCATTCTTTACAGAAAAAACAGGATTTATCTATTTAAAACTAGTTTTTACAAAGAATTTGAATGAAATTCGATTATATTTATTCTCAAATGGTACGTTTAAAGGGAAATGAACTGTCACTGGAATGGTAGCATGAAATCTTTGAGTATATTTGTATTAAATTTTAACATTCTATAAAAAGTGGATTTTTTACCTCGAGTATACTTATAAGTTCATTTATGATAAACGATTTATTATAACTCTAATATTTTCTTTATTCTCCTAAAATTTATAAAACGTTAACCAGTTTTTTCTTTCTCATTTTAATAAATCAATTTGTCTTTAATGAAAAATGCTGGTTTCTTGCCCTAAAATACAAATCCCGGCAACAGATGTTAAATTTTTATCTTATACTGTTACAGATGGCGTCGCATGTTACTTGATTGATTGAGTTTCAAAAAGAGAAAAAAATAACATCCTTTATTGTCTTTAGTGTTCGTGAAAAATGCCTCAGCCGAGAAAATCTGCTTGCTAAAATTTTTCATGTCTTACATTTCACTTGTTAAGCAGTACGTATAGTTAATATTTAATAAAATATCGTATAAGTTTGGAATTTTTACGTTTGCTCTATACATCAGTATTCCAATATAAACAACCGCTGACTTGATTTAAAAATAAAATGAAATAGTAATCACAAATTTTTTATTTTTGAAAAATAAATAATGTTTGTCACCTTTAAAAAATGGCCATTTAGTGTTTCTGTAATGATCAGTGTGATTAATCGGTTATCATTAATATAAACCGTGTATACTATTAATAATATCCGGCTATTATTAATACCTACTGGATTTTTTAATCGGTTGTTATCAATAATAGCCGTGGTTAGAATTAATAATAACCGGCTATTATTCATACTGACCAGAATTTTAACTTTATCCGCAACGTTTACACTCACGTGCCATATAAACAAATAGCTGTATCTTGTTTATCTTCATGATCTCCCTTTGATTCTTTTCTGTGAGAATATCATATTATGTTCATTACTTTCAGTACTCTTGATTGGTTTGAAGATTCCTCTATCCTACATTTAGAATTGATTGTTGTTTTAAAGACTTTCAAAACTATGAATATTTCTACCTCTGCTTCCGTTAATATGTTGCAGTTTCAAATTTTTAATATTTTTAGTTGATTCAACTTCAAAAATCAAGAGATTATCCCTTTTAACGGAGTCCAGATGTAATATTTTAGTCACATTCTGCTTTGTTTTTGTTCTTGTTCATAGAAATTTTTCCAGTTCATAAACTTTAAGTGTTATTTTTTTGTTGTTGTTGATCTGCTACCTATAGAAACTTTTGCCATTAAATTAAAATTTTCATTGTCCTTCCATCTGCTTCACCAGTTGTTTCGCTTTCTTCTTCCTTTGTATTTATCAAATATACTTTTATGATCTTAAGTTTGTTTACACTTAGTTGATTTGAAACTGGAATTTTCAGTTTCTCGTGCTCTCAGTCAAAACACTCATGAGAAAAATATTTTAACCAAGCTCTCGGATTGGACATGATTCTTTTATATGTTTTCTATAGATCATTCCTGAAAATATAAAGACAAATATCGTCAATTACTTATAATTACAAGATATTATTAACCTCAAAATTATTGTTAATCTGAAGTTTCCTCTTAAAAAGAGAACTAAAAGAGAGACAGGTAAGTGCTTTCCCCCTTTTTTGAGAGATCTGTCTCCCATTTAGGCTGCTTCTATATGGTTACCTATTCTTGACTTCCTTCAGAATCAATAACTGTCTATTACATATCTCAAGATAATGATATTATCTGAACGGTAATTAAGGTACCCGACTTGGTTCGGAGAAAAAAAATTTAAAAAGCTTTCATAAAAAAAACTTACAGAGCTAAATAGCAAAAATAGGCTTAAATAGTTACAATTAGAAATAAATATTCATATTTAATCAGTGGTTTTTGAAAATATTAATTTTTTTTCAAGAATTTTAATAAAAATTTCAATGTTAAAAAAAACAGCATAACTGAAAAAATATGAGACATGTTTACTTTTAATTTCGCACGCGTACTTCTCAAACTATCTAGAATATGATAGACCGCAAGATAAAATTTATTTTAATAAATAAATATTTTATGAACATTCAAAGTTGGCATCATTGATTTTTCGCCAAAATTATCCTAGTTTTCGAGCTGAAAGTGATTGTAAAACATGATTAAAGAAAGCTATAATAAAATCTGCGGTCTATTACACCCTTAAAGGTTTTTGACACATGTGTACCAAATTTCAATGAATTTTAATGAATTGTTTTGGAGATATCACGTATTTCGTGGACTAATTTTAGCGAACTTTTCATTTTTCAGAAAACGCATTTAAAAAAAATATAATAACACATTAGTTCAAATAAATGTCAAGGAATAAGAATAAACACAAAGACTGTTTTAGAATCCTAAAAGTTGTGGCTTTATTTTTAGATCATAAAAAAGATTTTTGGATTTTTCTTCGAAAATCTCGTTTTCAACCTAGTCGGATACCTTAAGGATCAGAAGATTGGCGTTCGAGGTGGAGTAAGATTTTAATGCTTTGTTGTATAGAGCTCATGAACCAAATCGTAAGCAGAGGTGATGAAAATACGTAAAAACTGCTAGTATAGCATCTGTAGCTCCCAAGAAGAAGAAAAAAAATTGCTTTTCTCATTCTGCCAAGCTGCGATTTAAGTTATTTCAACAGTTTCAATTCTGAAGCAAAATCATATCAACATATCTGTAAACTAAGTTACAATTAGAACTAAGTTAGAATATAAACCCAATGAACGTGTTTGGCTTAACAGAACCGAAGATTATGTTATTCGCATCTTTTGTCAGCGATAAATCCAGTCTATCTCAAGGAAATTCTCAGACTAAAAGCAAAATGGTCTTTCATGTGCGCCATTTGATAAGTGGTGGATGCATTCAGCAGTGCATGCAGCGTTTGATTCAGCAGTGACGCAATTTCTGCAAAGATTCATGAAATGAGGCATAATCTCCTGAGTCCTGGCGTCGCCAGTAGGAGACACTACCGTATTAGCACAAGATATTTTACGATATCTTCACAATGTTGCTACAACATTCTGAATGCCGTACAACGACGTAAAGATATTGTCTGAATATTGCAGAGCACTTTGTGCTAATAGGGTAAATAATACATTTTTTAGATTGTAATCTCATTAATTGCAATGCTTGTTGATTATAAATAAAAAATAATAAAATAAATAAATGAAATAAATTTAAATTCATCATTTACTACAGGGTATGTTGCAATGTCTCCTATAGGATTTTTATTTCTCCCTAATTTACCAGAAAATAAAAAAAAATATTTTTTAAAAAAGGTTTTCTAATTCGTTTTGTGTATTTAGATCAAATTTCTGCAAAAATTAACTTAATTTATAATTCAAAGTTGGTCTCAGGAGTTTAAACCAGACAACCAAAGCTAGTATAAACCCTAATGAGATTTTCCAAACATATACCTTCTGTGTTTTGATGGGCCATTTTCTTTTTCTTTCATCGTAAACATAATTATTAAAGAAATTAAATTATTAAATAAATCCAACGATTCTTGTTTTAAATTTCTGATTATTGTTTTTAATGTTGATTTATTATAAGTATGACTCTTGAAATAGAATTTTAACCAAAAAAATTAGTTTAAAAAATTCAAAGGCCCTGAACTTGAAAGCTCTATTACAAAATTTGAACACAGAAATTAAATTAGAGTATTTGAGCTATATTTTCAAGCCAATATATCTTGTCACATGCGGCCATAATGATGTAGTAGCCATGATCATGCAGTTATGAAATGATGATGGAATCTGATTGTTGCAGTCTTAATGAAAGTAGTCGAAACAGGTCTACGCGAACAGGTCTACGTTCATTATCACAGGTTTGCCTGTGATAATGAACATTTTTATTCCTTTGAGATCATTATTTGATTACCCAGCTTGGTACCTTCCAAATTTAATAAAATTTAGAGATTTTATTTATAAAAAATAAAAATATACTCACTGAGATATAATCTCAATAATGAAATTCGTAAATTAGTTTAATTTATTAACATTCATTTACAACACTATCTTGAAAAATAAACTTTAATTGTTTTAATCAGTCGAGGCCCATTTTTATCCATTATTTGACAAAAACCTGCTTTAACGTATTCATATATTAAGAAATGAAACTTCCGTTTCCTTTGAGCTCATTATCTTAATATCCACCTTAATATCTTACACATTTATTTAAACTTAATTAATTCATTCTTAAATAATCAAAAATTAAAACACCGCAACTGTAAGATAATCTACCGAAGAAATTCTCAAACTCTCAATTTATCAGCATTCATTACACTCTATTTTTAAAAGAGATATATTTTAATTCATTTCATCCCAAATAGAGACTAATCCAGGGATTCGAATTTTGTCAGAAGCAGCTGTCTCAACTGTTGTTATTCACTCCCACTCGGATATTAGCCTAAGTTGTTGGCGTGAATTGATCGCGGCGGCAGCTGTTGCTCAGATATCTCCGAGTCTGCTGCATTTAATCCTTAATCTCCTTCTGAAAGGCCTGCATATGACAAAGCTGGATTGACCGACAGGAGGACCCCTGTCTTATCTCCCACGGCGTGTGGTTCTAATTCTAAAGAAAAGACTCCAAAGGGCTGGGGATGACGTGTGGACCTCTTGTTCGTTTTCCCGTCTAAGCCTAGTCGTTGCGTTGAATTGAGCCTCTTTGGGCGAGAGAAGTACAACATTATCCAAAACAAGGAGGTAATCCCAAGAGCGTAGGTGTCTTATCGCTAGACTCTAGACAGAAAAACAACATCTATCGAAACATGTTTTTGCAGAATCTTTCTGTCTCTCCATGGATGATAAATGACGCAAATATATAAAAGCAGTATTTTTTTTCAATAGAAAAACTGTCGAGAGTCGACAGCTATTATTAATATACAGATAATTGAATGATATGTTGAAAATTCGTCTAAGATCTCAACTTTTACATTGTCAGTAATTTTATGTTTTCGGCGATAAGTGCATATGGGAATTAATTACCGAAGCATGAAAAAAGGTTTATCGTTCACAATTTAATGCGCTTCATTGTTAATTCAATGAAAATTACCGTCAGTTCTCAACTTCCAGCAGTTTTCTGGGAGCGAAGAGTTGATAATTAATGAAGAAATGTATGGTAGAAGAAAGTTGACTCAACTTAGCATATTTCAGTGAATTTGATTGTCTGATGACTATGATTTATATATGAGGAATAATTTCAAAATGCATGAAAAAATAGTTTATTGGCTATAATTTAATACTTTTCATTGTTAATTCAATGAAAATGTTTATTGATTTTAAACTTTCAGCAATTTCGTGTGAGTTCACAGTTTATAAGTAGTGCAAAAATGCATGGTAGAAGAAAGTTGACTAACTTAGCATATTTCAGCGCATTTGATTTTGTATGATTTATTCACAGAAATGTAAAGATAAATTTTAAAAAATTTAATTCAAATACATTTCGTTGCAAGCCTTTCTATCGGTCCTTAGATGATAAACGACGGAAAAGCATGAAAAGTTTTATTCTCCTATGGGAATAAATGGCGTAAATTAGCAGATATTTTTAATTTGAATATTCTATAACATGTTCTTAAAATTTCGCTTAGACCTAAACCTTCATATTTTAAGCAATTTTATAAGTTTTCAGAGGACAATGAACGTGAGAGATATTTTCCGAATTCATCGAATGTTAGAGTTTATGGAAGACTTTTATACATTGCATTGGTAATATGCGGAAAATATAATAATGTTTAGTTTAAAATTCATCTACGACCATAATCAACTGTATTTGCAAGTTTCCAATGCATGAATAAAGGGTACTTGAATGCATGAATAAAGGGTAATCTGAAAATGCATGAAAGAAGATTTATCTAAAACTGAGTGCTGTCAACTGCACCTTGAAATGTGAAATCTGAAAAGATAAGACGTGTATTTCTGGATGTGGCTGAAGAGTTTTATAAAATTTAAATTTCTGTATGTGTATAATTGTACACAAAATAAAAACCTGTTTGATTTTTCATAAAAAGGCAATAAAAAATTTCTGCTTAAATACTATTCAGAAGTAAAATTTAGAGCATAATAACAAGGCTATCTTTAATGTAATTCATATTGATTGATTTATAATTTTAATTGAATTCTAGTCTTAATTCTATATGCATTAATTTAATTCTAATAAGAAATTTAAGTATAAGACCTTATTTTATTAATTTTTAAAACATTGTTTTCATAAATTCTTAGGAATTGCATAGGTTATGATGCATTAAAATTTAATTTTGAACATCGTTTCCGCAGATTTTTTCTTGCTTAATGCTTTTTCAGTAGTTGAACAGCTTGCAGATACTTTACTGAAAAATGCAATAGAATAAAACAAGCAATTTTCATTCTTATTTATTGAATTACATTTGCTAATACGGTTTTAAAAATTACTCCGATAAAAATGTATGTGCTTATAACAATTCATATTTAGATGTATCGCTATAAAACAATGTTTTATAATAAATTATACAAACCAACGTTAGAGAATCTCGACGAAAAGAATTGTTTCATCTTCAAATAAAAAAGATTCAGTTAAAAATATCCCAGAAATTTATTTAATCATTTTAAGTGAAAAGAAACAAATCTAAAATCAGAAACAACAACTATAGAAAAACTACTGAACCAAATGATTTCCTCTAGTTTATCAAATAATGAAAAGGGATCTACCACGACAGAGTAAAACCGAAATATATAAACCAAAAGCAGTCAAATAAAAGAGAAAGCTGACTATCCTTTTGGTTGTTTGGTTGGAAAACCCAATCCAATTCCGATGCTCATTTTTTTTTTTTGACTTTCTAAAAGACTTTCATATGAGTTGACTCAAACTGAAGATGAACGTAATATTCTGCAAGTCGAAGCAAAAGCAGAAGATAAAAGAGATAAGAGTTTCTTTTTAGTGACTCGGATCGATATATGGAATCCAACATAGCACATTCTTCTAATCGTGAATAGATTGGATATCGTTAAAAAATTTTCCTAAGAAAAGAAATAAATTCAAATTTCTTTTTTCTGAGTGATTCAGGCTCTTTCTTTAATTAGAAAGTTCAAAAAGTCCTTTCCTGTTGAAAAGGACAATATCCCTTTCGACCGATGAATGTTCCGTTTTATTTTTATTCTGTGACATTAAAGCACGCATGGCTTGCGGCTTGTAACACGTATTGTTCATAAATTTCTGTGCAATTTAAAATAGTTTAAACATATTATATGTTACAACATAATTATATTATAGTTGTAACATATATATGTCACAGTAAGAATACTTAAAAATTATTATGAAGCTTTATATATCTTTATGTTCTTTACTTTGAGAGACATCGTTTTAAGAAATTTAACTTCAAAATTAATTATTTTTCAGAATTACTATTGGTCTATGTCCCCTTCATAGGAAGAGAAGTACGGAATATGTAGCTGAAATTCTCTTCAGCAACTTTAATATGGAATGTATTTTTTCTTCATGCTTCTTAAAGTTTTCTAAACCTTCTTTGACTGATTCACTCTTCTCTTTCTTTAAACAGCAGCCGTAGACTTTTGCTCAACAATTCAAAGAACGCAATTACCTTTCTTTTGTAGTGAAGATGTGGGTCAAGAGTGATGATTACGGAAAAAACCTAACTTTTAAGATAAGTTCCTGAAAATAAAATGTTTAATGATAAGAAACTTTATACATCAAGCTTTCTAATATTTAGAAGGAAATTCTTCTATCGCATATACTTGAAAAGTTACAACTATATTAAATTTTACTCGACATTTATGGGCATCCTTTGCAAGAAAAAATGTATTAAGTTGCATTTTTCATTTTCTTTCTTCTCTAGAATGCTTCTGGTTTAAATTGTGTAGAAGTCCAACAAGAACTTTACGATATAGAGAAAAAACACGCGGTAATCAAGTGTAGGCAGAGAAAAAATTAAAGATGTTCTCTTGTGCAGAGCGAAAAAAATTGGTGGCGTGCTTCTCTATTGACACAGGTTTACGATTGCAATTTAATCGCAGAGAAGTTTCATGTTACACTGCGATTAAATTTTGGGCCAGACAAAGTTTTGTTATTCTTTTTATACTAACGGCGGTGAAATATTCTTCTGAAAATTAAGTTCCCTGCCCATATATGCGAAGTTTGGAACTGCAAAAGAAAATATGAAAATTTCCTGCGCAATAAAAGGAATCCATTTTTAATTTCGAAGAAAAACACCAAATGTTTAATTCCGTGTCGAGAGACGGAAAGAAGTCTAATAAAATGTCACTTTTTTGCAGATTTAATAATGCTCTCAGCCTTTTTAAATACTCGTTAAAATCTTGATTAACTGCTTGCTTTTTTTAGATGTTCTGTAAAAATATTATGTTTCACTGACATCGCAGAATTCTTTTTTTACATAAAATATTTGCAAACGACATATTCGTAGCAAAGGCAATTATTTAACATCCTCGTGATTTGTTTTTCTTACTAATGAATATGTTATGTATATCTATGATGCTGTCAGTTTAATTTTAGTTGGCGAATAAATATTTTGTATGGACTCTGCACGAAGGACAATAAAGGGATATCTCATGAGTAGAGATTAAACGTCAAGAATTGCATGTGTAGAATAAACCCACTTACCAAAGCACCAAAGAAATGCGTTGGCTTGGTGGTAAAGTGTCGGCTTCGGAACCTTATGGTTGTAGATTCGCAACCCGATTCAGAAATGTATGTGTGTTTGCAGCACGTTAAATATTATGTCCAGGGTCAAACGTCCTCCCTCTGGGGTAGTGTAGAAGTTTGGTGAGGGAATGGCAAACTCAGGTGCCGTTTTCTGTCTGACCAAGTTTCAAAATTATGAAGTACGTCCCAAAATAGCTCTCGTTTTGCTTCAAAGTGGGACATTAAAATGCTAAACCAACGCACCAACAGAGGATATTTGGATAACAGATACATTCACAGTTGATGTCAGCTTGAATCATAACTCAAATCCGTCCAGGGACGTGGGAATAATTTATTTTAGTCCCACTTTGAAGCCACCAGATTTGGCGACAAACGAACCTTGGAATCGATAGCTGTCCCTATTAGCACAAGATACCTTACAATATCCATACGATATCTTCAAGATATTGTGCGACACTCAGAATAGCTTGGTGGCATAGTAAAGATATCGTAAAATATCTTGTGCTAATAGGGGTGGTTAGGGGCAAAGACTACATATGAGGTGCCGCCTCCATTTTCCAAATTTCCACATAAGATGAGTTGGAGGATATCTGACTCCAACGGATTTAACGTTCAGGCCAGTGTCCACGATGGATCTTTGATCGCGGTCCCGCAGCATTCCCGTTCCGAATGCAAGGCTCTGTCACTAAGCCACCGCTACACTGCCAAGAATCCAGAATTTCCTCCTCCATACAATAAACATTTTTTAATCAATAAGTTCAATGGGAAAAATGAAATATTTAGGTACTTAGAAACGATTTGAGAATCGATGTAATTGAGAATGCGATTATGTGGAAGATGAATGGTGGAAAAAGAAAATATTATTCAAAGACAGATGATAGAACATAAACCTTCCCCATAAAGGAAACAGACTTTTCTACGTCATTATTATTGTAGCATATGGTTTTCTTTCATAAAAATTGAAAAATAAATATAAAGCGTTACAAGTATGGTTTTGTTTTATAAAAACTAGCAGAGAATACATTGTTGCCCAAACCTTTTTCTTGTCCAAACCTTGTGGGAGAGAGGAAAAGGAACAATGTTACATAAATAAAACAAATTTCATTAGTATTATTTTATTGTTTAAATATTGCTCAACTTGTAACAAAATAATTTATAAATTTATTTAAATCTTTAACCCTACAGCAATTTTAGTCTCCCATCAAGAAGCATGGTACCAAGTTCTATGAGAATCGTCCCATGAATCGTGCAACATGTCAACATAATTTCATGATAATCAGCCCATTTGTTAAATGCATTTCTATGACTAACTCTATCCAATACCGAAAGGGAAAGGGTGAGTTAAGGTCTTTTACCATCACGGTATTCTTGTTGAACAATGAGAAACGTGAATAATAAGTTTCATCAAAATTGAGCCAACTGTTCTGAATACATGTCTTACGGATAGTTATTATCCTAAGGTGTTTATTAGAGACGATTTACCTAATTTATAGTTTTAGTTTGACATTTTGAAACATGTCATCCAAATTTCAGGCTATTTAGTCCGTTAGTTGTTTTATTCATTTTAACGACTCACCCCACTTTATCTAGACTGGGTGGATGAAGGTTAATTCAACCCTGCAAAATTTTTAGTCGCCCAATGAGAAACCTTCAGCAGTTTTCCTCAAAACCCCTCCAGCCGTTTTGTACGTATCTCCCTACACAAATAGGGAGTAGCTATTATCCTGAGGGTTTGATAAGTGAAGATTTAACGCCAGTAAATTTTTAACTAGACACGTTGAAAACATGTGAATCAAATTTCATGTCAATCCATTCATGAACTACTGATTTAAAAGCTTATTTTGAAGTAATTTAAGAATTAAAGAAATAATTTAACACGTAAAAAGCATTGAGTAGTTCAGCTTCGAAATCGAATACTTTAAAGATTGTTTTCTACATTTAAAAAAGCATTTTGGTAATTTTCAGTTCAAGTATCATAATTGGAGAGAAAGAAAAAAATAACCATTCACGCGAATAGTTAAAAAAACAACATTGAAGGCTTGCACAAGACATCATCCTAAATATACAATCTTTGAAACGAGGTTTTATGGCATACCTATTTTCCCAAAATGAAAGAATAGTTTAAAGAGTAATGAATATTTCTTAGCTTAATTCTGAAATTCAATGTTTTAAACATAACTTTTTACACATTGAAAAATATTTTTAAATCCGTAAAACCCAAGTTTCAGAATTAGGAAGAATGAAAAGAATCAAACATTCATAGGTGCAGATTGACAAAAAAATATATTTAGAAAGTTTCCAGAAGACTTCACCTCGAATTAGAATTCTTTTAAACGAGATGTTTTATGGCATTCCAATTTTTCGAAAATGAAATAATGGCTTAAAGAGTAATAAATATTTCATAGTTTAATTCTGAAATTCAATATTTTAAACGTAACTTTTTGCACATTGAAAAATCTTTTTAATTCCTTCAAACTCAAGTTTCAGATTTATGAAGAATGAAAAAAATCCAAAATTCATAGGAACGAATTATTAAAAAATACATTTAGAAGGTTTCCGCAAGACTTCACCTCGAATTAGAATTCTTCCAAACCAGATGTTTTAAGGCATTTCCATTTTTACTATCATTTCTGCTAAAATTAGCATATCTTTTAATGTTTTAAGGTCTAACCGAACCAAAACGGTATTGCTTTGTAAGATAAAAGGAAACTCAAATATTGCTATTTCTACCCTCAAAATTTTCAATTTTGAAACTTAATAACGAAAGATTCAATTATAATTTGAAGCGAAACTCCTCACGAGAGAGGAAGTTTCCACATACATTCAGAAGCAAATTTCATCCTCTCTCTCTCTCTCGAAATTAAATCTTTGATATTAAAATTCTGCAGTTTCTCTTTCGTAAACGTAGGTTACTTAATTTAATGGATATCGTCTAGTTGTTAACGTCCTTTCCCGTGTGCTGCAATTCAAACTGTGGTTTAACTTTGTGTATTGCATACATTCCTTCGTCTAAGACAAATATGGAGAGTAAGCACAACGCACAACGCACAATGTCATGGGTGCTCTCAAGATATTAAACTACCTTTTAGATAGCCTAAAATAATAGGATTTTCAAACATTAAACATTAATTATTGAAATTTGAATTTACTTCGTCGAATGAAACAGCAGGCTATTTCAAAATATTGAAAATCTACCTTTTATGTGGACTTGACGCGAGTTAAATTCGTTACCATACATCGAATATCCTAACGTTTGTGTGGCCGAAAGTTCAGAGAATGGAAGCTGTCCTCTTCATGAGTCAACGGCTAACATTTACGAGATCCATTCGAAAGCATACTTCGTGTCGTTGCAAAATGGGAGTTATGGACCAAACTTCTCTTTTCGGTAATTTAACAGAATTTTGACTTGGAATGTTGAGTACCTGCCCTCAACTAAAGCAAATAAATACAACGCACACAACGCAAAATGTCATAGATGCTCTCAAGATGTTGAGTCGCATTTTAAATAGCACAGATTACTGAAAATTTTAGAGTAGCCTGAAATTCGAAATAATTTCCTTAAATAAAAACGCATTTTTTACGAACGAAAAAATTTAACAATTTTCTCTTTTACGATTTCATTCCCATAGTTAAAATTATAACGTTTGAAAATATCATAATTTATATAAATTATTTAAAGCCTTAAATGCATATTTTTTCCGAAATAAGATATTATTGATATCCATTTCACTCACCATTTTTTGATTTCTCTTAATTTGTTTCAAATAATGGTTTACTAAGCACCATAAAACAAAAGTTCTGGGTATTCATCTTGAATCAAAAGCGATATAGAATGATACATTATTAAATAATGTCTGATTAAACTTGCTCGAGATATAATAATTCATTTAAATTCAATCGTAACTCATTTTTGTACGAAATATATTGTATTTTTGTTTTTTATATTTGTCTGTCTATCTATTAATTTCTCTGAATTTGTATGGCTATCGTTACTAAATACCATGAAACACAACTTTTAAACGTTCATCAAAATCAAACGTAGGGTGCAATAATTGACTCACAAATATTTAGCCCTAAATGCCCTGTATTTCCTTTAAGCAACATACCCAATTTTGTCTTCTAAAATATTGAGGATAAGACTGAATTTCTAATGCCTGTTATTTCCAACAGAATACAGACAAAAATTGTCATTAAATCAATTTTCAGCATACAGATGGAAGTGTGAGTGCTGAAGAGAAAATAAAAATAAATTAATGTTTTTCACTTGCGGCTGTATCTTTTTTGCTTTGTTTGTAATCTTGAGAATATCATATTTTATACTACAATCTTGACGGAAATTCCTTATCCTTATTATTAGTTCTTAAAATTCATCCATGTTTAATATTATAGAATTTCACTAAGGAAATTCTTTTCTCAACTAAAGCCCAGTGTTACCGATTGATAACAAACTGTTTTTTAGCCGTAAACTATATTTGAAACAAAATAGGACTTTTTAAAGTTATTTTCTCATATTTTATATAACAAATTAAAGTGAAAAAACACTTTTAAGTCAATTTTTAAAAATATCGGGCATTTAAGGATTAATTGATTAATTTTGATAAGCTAAAAATATTTACAATTATTTAATCTTATTCATGATATCTCGATATATTTCCTAATCTATGATACAATAGAACCTTTTCGTTTCTATTTCAGAATTTTATAACTCTTTGTTTATTGAAAACTAGTGAAACCCGTGAACCGTATTCACAAAATCCAATGTGCTGTTGGAAAATTTTAGTAAGCATGCAGTGCTTAATAACTGATGTTAACTATTAAAGGTTAATTTGCTGAATCTTTTCAGCAAAAATAAAATGAAAAATTTTTTTTAGCAAGACTAATTTTTATGTGTCTTGAGTAAAATTATTATTATTCTGCTCGCAAGTAGAATATGGTAGATTATTATTTGCATTATGGCATTTTATCTTTTTTTTTTGTTAAGAGCTGAAATTTTTTCTTGATAGTGACATTTTTTGATTTATTGAGTTTATAATTTAATAATAATTAATTATAATATAATTATCTGCAAAAAATTCTATCTCGAAATTTTAGACAAGGAATTAAAATCATCAGAAACTTATAAACTCAATAAATCAAATATTATCACTATTAAGAAAAAAATATCAACTCTTAACAAAAAAAATCAAATGCCATAATGCAAATAATAATCTACCATATATTGTTATCTATCCAAAATTTCATAAACAACCAATTAAATTCAGATACATCACCTGCGGCACTAACACCTACATGAACAAACCTGGAATCATTTTTTCAAAACACCTTAATATCCTAAATCATATCGAGCAAAAAAATTTCACCTGGATTATCAAAAACAATAACAAAGTAATTGTTTTCCTTAATAATAACAAAATTGATACAATAAAAACCTACGACTTTCAAGATCTTTTCACAAGTATTCCAATAAATAAATTGCAAGAGGTGTTAATGAACTATTTCTATGACCTTAAAAATCTTTTTAAAATCCCACTAGCTTTCTGCAAAGATCTTATCAACTACTGCATATTTAATAACTTTATCTTTAACGGAGAAAGTATTTTCCAAAAAATAAAAGGCATCCCAAAAGGAACAAATTTCTCATCTTTACTAGCCAACCTCTTTCTTCATTTCTTAGAAAGGACTTTCGTTTTAAATCTCCACTCAGCCTACCGATTCTTTGACGATCTAATAATTTTTAACTTTCAAGACTTATTAGCAATACCATCAAGACTCTATTATCAATACCATCTACCCAGAAGAACTCAAACTAATTAAAACCAGCAACAATCAATCGCCAGCAATTTTTCTTGATTTATGCTTAGACTACCAAAACGACTTAAAAATTGGCATTCACAACTTCACAACGAGAGAAACGGATTCAAATTTAACGTTAATAAATTTATTTTTGGATTTCTAATATCTCATATAAAATCTATAAAAACATAATTATCAATCAACTTATAAGAATCAACAAATGCAATAACACTAATTCTGCCAAAAAGCAAATCATGCACTTAAAAAATAGCCTCAATATTAATGAAATTCCTTCCTCACTTTACGAACCTCTGATTAATGGATTTAAGATATAAGTAAAGGATTGCTTATCAGAGCGATGTCGACGCGAAATATAATCTTCGCAGTAGGGTCACTCAAGTCGATAAGGTCTGATATTTTACCTCGAAAACGCATCTTTTAGACATTTTTCACTGGCTTTTCATATTTTACTGATTTCTTTCACTATTTCTCTGAGCTTTCTATCTCTATCGCTTTTCTATTTAATCTTCATCGTTCCCAAAATGCTACACTTTCCTGGCAACAGCCAAAGTTAACCACGAAACGTGTAACTCGATACCCTGCTAACATCCCTTCAACGCCGGTCTGCATCATAACCTTCCGCAAACACCGCCACGTCAACATCCGCCCTTCGGGTACATAAAATTTATTCTTACTTTGGTCTAATGTTATATCACATCATACTTTTGGTTTTAATTATTCAAAATTCCTCTCTCTATTTTTGGTTTGATATTAGGGATGGAAATCAGCGTTTTTTAGGCCTTACGGTGTAACTGATTGCAAGAAAATGTCAAATTTTTTATATCTTAGCAATTCATAATAACTTCATCCCCTGAAGAAACGTTATTGTGCTTTAATTGCGATTTTCATTTTACGATTTCTACTATATATATATATATATCATTAATTGAGCATCTTGTTCTATAAAGTTAAAACGAAGGCAAACTTGGCTTTCCTGTCATAAAGCATTATAACATACTATCAGCAACTTTGTTTTGATGGCTAGCAGTTCTGAAGATCCTAATGCATCACTTTAATTCGGGAAATGTATATGTCTGGTAGGAAATATTTCTACATTTCTCTTTGCTTAACTTGTATCTAACTTATTTATGCACACATTTAATAGTAAAATCGCTAATGATCTTTGTGCGATTTAAAATAGTTTTTAAGATGCCCCGATTCGCGGGTTCAAAGCTGAGACTCACGAACTGTGTCATGGTTATCCTGCACTTTGTCCCACTGGAGGCACCTCGAGATAGTGGATGAGAAGCCACCGTAAGTAAGCGGGGTCTCGCTTTCCTGGTGGGTACAGTACCGGTGGGGTGGTTGTGCTGGCCACATCCCGATGACAGGACGTATCTCTTACGGGAGTGGTTGGTGCATGGTCCGGTGATGGCCATTTTGTAACTGTCCATAGTACCAGTGTTGCTGTCGCGGTGATCCGATTATTCAGATGCACCGCAAGGCTTCGCGCTAGGTCGGGGTGATTTCATTTGAATATATAGCATTTTAAAATTACGTTGAATACTTGTTTGGCTTTTGGTATTCTCAGCGAAACTAGATTAACGGGGCAGTTTCAATATTAGAGGAATCACAGTTCGAAATTTCTGGAGGGTAAACTTTGCGCCAAAATCATGATTAAGGCGTCTATCATAGGGATGCTAACTAATAAAGGGTTTCGATGTTCCCAGCAAATGCCATGCTTTGCGAATGGCCTCACGTGCGATATGGCAATCTCCCCTACAAAATAAAAATTGAAAAAAATAAAGAAAAGAAAAGAAGACATTCTTACCTTTAGAAAGGTTGGAAATAATTTCTTTTACACATTTTTTCAACCTTCTGCCAGGAGTATCGGACATTGCGACAGCTAAAGTACAAGCTAAATAACTGGATATTCAAAAGATGTTACTGGTAGAGGGTTAAATTGATTTGTTTCCCGTTTGTAAAGACGAAATCTTGTAATCGATTTTTCACTCACTTTCTGATGTACTAGAATTGCAAAATTCTGTTCAGTTGCGTGTTTCTGAGGATGATGCAATATTTTATTATTCTTATAAGTTAATTAACAATTGATAGCTTCATTTTATTGAGTTTTGATTCAATACAAGAGGCGTCATCTGATAGTAAATTTCAGAAAAACTGCTTTCAGGATTTCATGATAATTATAATACTGAATTATGAAATTTATTAAAGACTAAAAAGTAGAAAATGTTAAAAATAAAAATGTTTTTAAAAAACGCGCTTTTAAAAAAGTATTTATATTTATACCGCTTTTAAATGTAGAAAATATTCCTTATTTTTACTTTCTCGTATACGAAGTATACAAAGAGAAAGTATCGTAATAGTCAGAAATTTCAAACTCGAGATTTTGATGAATTTCTATGTTTTAGACCTCCCTGAGTTCGAAAAACACAATTTTGGAATTATGTGTGTCTGTCGGTGTGTGTCTTTTTATCTGTGAGCACAGCTCGAAAACTATTAGAGCTAGAGCGCTGACAGTTGGTATGTGATCTTCACACATAATTTGTAGATTTCTAAAAATTTTTGGACAAAATCCGTCCACGGGAAGTCTGTCTGTACGTGTTCATGTGAACACGATAACTCAAAAACTTACATAGCTATATAGATAAACTTTGGTACACAGTTTTATCATCAAGAATGTAGGTCCGTTTCAAATTTTGGACCAAATCCGTCAAAGGGCTGACTGTCTGTATAATCGCATACTTGTTAACGCGATAGCTTCTAAACCCTATTACTTAGATAAATAAAAATTGGTATGAGGTCTGCTAACATTAATTATAGATCCGTGCCCAATTTTCGTTCCAATCGGTTGAAATAAAGGCGTTCAAATTACATATTTGGTTTCTTCGCCATTGTACGATGCAAACTCTCTAACGATTCACGCAAGAAGGCTCTAACGATTCACGCGTTTTCTCCGCCTGTTTTCGGGAATCGTCAATGTTACTGCCGCTCTGTGTACTTTTTCCCCACCCGCTTTAGGACGGATATGGGAATATTTTGGGGAGACCACTCTCGCTGGTTTTATCAACAGAATCTGGAGGTCAAACCGAAAATCGTAAAAGCGTGAGGCGCTGAAAGCAACACAATAAAGAAATTAAGCCACAATGAATATAAAAAAGAAAATTATTAAACATTCTTAAAAATTAAAGTGTGATTATAATTATAATTCCAATTTATTTAGTGTAATTATATCAGATTTTCATGCTTTGTCGATTTTTGCTTTCACCACCAAGTTTTTGATTAAATTCATTTTATATATTTTAGCATTATAATAAACGCGATCTTCTTTAAAAAAATTATTATTACTTAGTTGGACTCATATGAAAATAGCTTTTTTAATGGGAGGAATTTTGAAGTTGAAGGAAATGTGCACAGTCAGTATGGATTGATCAACTTCATGAATCAATAACTTGTTCTATGCTTTAGTGCTCATTATCACATACTGTAAATAAATTTCTATTAATTTTCTATCAAAATATTCAACCATAAAAACACAGTAAAGCACCGTTTATACGTCTTTCAAGGGATTGACGTAAAACGGCATTTAAATGAAAAGTCGTATAATCGAAACGAAGTACTTTATCATTCTAATGAATACGAATGAATCTGTGACTGTGATGAAACGAGATATAAATGTAAACGACGTATAAATGAGAAACGTATAAATGGTACTTTACTGTATAACTAAATTCAAGAGTGATTAAACTCTTATTTTGCTAACAAACTCAATGCATATTGATTTCGAATATTATCAAAAGCAAAGTTCTAATAAATCAAGCTTGAAGGACAAATAACTTATAATATTTATTGCAAGGTATTGTGGCTTACATTAACTGTGAGCTTAAATTAAGTGTTGTTAATGAGCTACTTTTTTAAAAAAATGTAATTCATTAACAGCATGTTTTATGGTCTGCTACAACATGATTTTCACTGAAAACCCTTGAAACTGTGTCGGTATCTAAACTTCTTAGTTTTGCTGCTATAGATAACAATATTTATAAGCGAAACTTGGTTTAACGCAGCATAATAAAAAATAAAGAAATGATAAACGCTTTCTGTGCGAAATAAAAAGAAATATGAGCATGCTTGGAGAAGGAGAATATTCCATTACGAAACACTAATGAACTGACACTTAATGCAATTAAACCTAGTTTCGATTGAGATGCCGAATTAAGGAATTATGAAACTCTTTCGCAATGCAATAAATAGCTAACTAATTAATATCCTAAGCATAGAAATTAGTTGCATTTTGCGCATCAGAAAATTTCTGATATATTCAACCTTCTACCAAGAGGGAACAACGGCTAGGGAAAAGAAAGCATCAACGTGTTTTATCCTCGAGTTTCGTGATAAGATTTTCATAAATAAATAAACAATTATGTTTTCAAGAATTATTTATCTTCATATATCGAACTTCATTCATTTGACAGGCTAATAACAACCATTTTGTTATTCAGTGAATGATGTTATTAAGTCCTATTTTTCTCAGTAATTCATAATCGTTTCACTGCTATTTTTGATTTTTTTTCAATTAATTTTGAATAACTTAATAAGTGATTAATCCTATTATTTACCAAATGCGAAGAAGAGAAAAATTTTCGTAAAGAAATTTTAGTTAAACGATTGATGTATTATTTGATTTGAACTAAAAAAATATAGTTGAACAGTAAGTTTTCAATTTTAGAAATTTGGGATATGAAGTTTCTTAACCTCGAGTTGCGTGTTAAGATTTTCATTAATAAATAAGCAATTCTTTTTTTAAGCATTTTTTTGCTTCGTATATAGAACTTCATTCATTTGATGGGCTTATAACAACCATTCTCTTATTCAATGAATAATCTTATTAAGTTCTACGTTTCACAAAAATTCATAATCGTTTCACTGCCAGTTTTGCTTTTTTCAATTATTTTTGATTAATGTAATGAGTGATTAATCGTATTATTTACTAACTGCGAAGAAGGAAAAAATGTTAGTTAAAAATTTTAGTTAAATGCTTAATGTAGTATTGGATTTGAACTAAAATAATAAGTTGAAAAGCAGATTTTCAATTTTTTTCCTTCATTCTGTATATTCATTTGCATAGACACACACGAATATTCTGTTATAAATTATAAATATCGTGTAGTGTAGGGTTGAATTAAAAAAACCATGTAATGTGTAAGGAAAAAGATGCTAGTTAAAAATTTTAGTTAAATGCTTAATGTATTATTGGATTTGAACTAAAATAATAAGTTGAAAAGCAGATTTTCAATTTTTTTCCTGCATTCTATATATTCATTTGCATAGACACACACGAATATTTTGTTATAAATTATAAATATCGTGTAGTGTAGGGTTGAATTTAAAAAACCATGTAATGTGTAAGGAAAAAGATGTTAGTTAAAAATTTTAGTTAAATGCTTAATGTATTATTGGATTTGAACTAAAATAATAAAGTTGAAAAGCAGATTTTCAATTTTTTTCCTGCATTCTATATATTGATTTGCATAGACACACACGAATCTTTTATTATAAATTATAAATATCGTGTAGTGTAGTGTTGAATTAGAAAAACCATGTAATGTGTAAGGAAAAAGATGTTAGTTAAAAATTTTAGTTAAATGCTTAATGTATTATTGGATTTGAACTAAAATAATAAAGTTGAAAAGCAGATTCTCAATTTTTTTTCCTGCATTCTATATATTCATTTGCATAGACACACACAAATATTTTGTTATAAATTGTAAATATCATGTAGTGTAGGATTGAATTAGAAAAACCATGTAATGTGTAGGGTTTATTAAATCTATATTTCTATATTCATAGATATTTTACGGTATATTATTATTAGATACCAATTTGTTGCTGCTTTCAACATTAAGATTTGCCATTCATTATTCTTAATATTCTCATACTTATATCCTTATTATACGTATATATTTAGAAAATATGTTACTTTTCTGATTTCTTTATCGCCGCATAGTGCAACTAAGCACCGCAAATCGTATGCAATTCAATAGGAATCTCATAAAACATCGGAATTTTTTTAACTTCGAAGTTCATCTCTTTCTCTATACCTATCTTGAGTCATGTAAGTGAATTTAGAATTCATTATAACAAACATCTAAATTCGTGAATGAGAAATTCAATGTAACAAATATCTCTTCAGCCGTGTAACAGAATCACGAATGCAATATTCTTATTTATCTTAATCCAAAATTTTAAGCTCGAAGCAAATTTTCTGCATAGAACTCATCAGACTATTCTTTATGATTACTATCGAGATACTTTCGAGAAAATGTGTTAATGATATTTAATTTTATCCAATAAGCCATTATTCTCTGTTATAGGTTGAATGGATTATGTATTTAAACTGAAAAATATATTGCTTGGTAGAATAGGCATGAATCTTTCTCATCAACATGTTATATTCTACTTTCATAGTTTTTTTAACCCTCTTACCTGATACAATTAGAAATCGCATCTCAATTATTCTATACCCTTTGACGGGCTACGCAATTATACAAAAGCATATAAATAGAAATAAAAACTAATTTGAAATATGCTACAAATTTTATTTCCGAAAATAATGAAGAAATGTTGATAGAGATGTTATAAACAAGAACGCTTGTTCTTTTTTTCGCTTATTTGGAAGAATTTCTCGTTTACCTATTTTGTTTTCAGAAAGCAGTTCAAAGATAAAAGTTTCATTTGTAACTGCATCTTGTGATATGAAACCTAATAAAGCATAACTCATCGAAATCGTAACAAGAGTTATTAGTAAAAATCTAGAGGCACAGCGATACACAATATTGTACAATGTTATGCAACATTTTGCGTTGTTTCACAACACCACGGAATGCCATATGCAAACATTATGCAGTAAAACATCTTGCGTTACTTGGGAGTTGGAATATATTTTAAAAGTAAACTTCATTTTTATATTAGTAATAAATGAATTAAACTGTTATTAGAAGACTGTTGGTTGGACAAAAGCTTAAAATTTTATCGCAGACTTTTGCTAATCTAAATTAATCTGTTTAAATAATCTGTCTGGACAATAACTTATTTTTACCAGTGATTGCATTAGATGGGATCAATGAGTTCAATACCCGTCGAGTAATCCGAGTGGGTGGTCTGTGGTTAAGGATTGTCTCTCCCTCTTGGCGTTTCCTTTCTTGTGATAGGCCCGTTCATCAACCAATACAATTGAAACAAACCTTTCTAGTGATGTAACAGGCATTATATAAATCAGAGCCAAGTTTCTCTACTTGACTCGTGTGTACTCGACTCGTCAGTCCTAGTCATCTCGGTGAGTCTGCTTTTATACGCACTTTATATCAGCATTTACAAATACGTATAATGCATAAGCATTGTCTATATGTTAGTTTTATTTTTAGTGCCAGGTAATAATGATAGATGTTTGTTTTTATAATAAAATATCGATGTGATAACATCAATGAGAAGTATTAACAACTTAAATTTAATTGTTAAAATACGTCTCTCGTGCTTTTGGCACTGCGATTAGTTTTGTCTAGTCGTGTCTGTCTTTATTTGCATGCTTTACACATCTTATTTCAGTATTCACAGAAAATAAAGGCTAATCAGTGTTTATATAAGTGATTTTCGACTATTTCGAATGCGTTTCATTTTTAATTCTAGGTAACATTTAAAACCTACTGTTCTTTCACTAAAATTACGAAATTGTCTACGAAAAATATTAATTACTTTCCTTTAAGTATTGGAAATAATACTTTAAAAAAACTTTTAAATGAGTAAAAATGAGATGGATTAAAAATTTAAGCTGAATATTCTGAAAAATAAATAGCGCTTTAAAAAGCATTCCTCTTCAAATCAACCATTTGAATTTTCTTAAGAGCAATTAAAACTCTTATATAAAAAATCCCTCTCATTCACAAAATTTGAAGGAAATTTTTCTTATAAAAGGTGAAATAGAAATGATTTAACGCTTTAAAAAGAACTCGATCGTCTAAAGCAGCATGATCATATTTTACTAATTAAGAAAGCACATATTTCACTTGAAGATTTTGCATCAGGATAATTTGTAGTAAATTTATAGCAATTTATAAATAAATTTTTCATAAACATAAAAATAAACTGTTATTGACGCTATTTACTGCAAAATAATATGATGGAGGTAAATAAATTTGTCCAACTCTAAATCAGGAATTTTATCCCTCATAATTATAGACTAATATGACGTCTAAATAAATTTTACGTACACCTATGCAGACCATAAATTCAAGAAACTGGAGATTGAATTTTATTATGAATTGTAAATGTAACCGCTCTCGCCGCCCCACGGGCGGGTTCGCGGCCAGCACCCACTTTGCTCAGCACTGCCCCTGCCATCTCGCTGCTTCGAGGCTTTCAGCCACTACTTTTTAAAGTTTTAAATACTGCATGACGATCAGTGGAACAGGCCATAAAACCATAGTAGATTTCATATTCTTCGTAGACAACAGATTCCTTTAAAATTGTAAAATCTTTCCATAAACCTCATCTAGTTGTAATGTTTTGTATACCTTTCTCACGAATTTCAGCATGAAAGTCTTCAGATCCATAAATACAGAATGATATCGCCCTAAATAAACAGTTCCCATCACCTACAATAGGTATTTTACAATATTTTTGACACGCCATTATGATGAAACTGTTGGGATCTATACAGGGTGTTGCCGAATTCGACCGATAAATTCAGAGGGGTGGGTGATAGTAGGCATCAAGAGGATGAAAAATCACCATACAACATAGGGTCCCAAACGAAGTTTAGTCGGTGAAAGTCGCAAAAATTCAGGGTGTCCGAGAATCGTTGGAAACTGTTAAAAATTAATAAAACAAAAATTAATAATGTTTCAACTACGAATTTTTTTTAAAAATGAAAGCGCATTTTTAAAAGGTTTTTTCAGGTAGATAACACACCGGTTTGGTTATCCAGGGAGTCGTAAATTACTGAAAACGAAAAATTAGTTTAGAGCCATTATCTGCAAAAATATGAAAACTTGAAGAAAAATAAAAAGCATGGAATTGTAGGGAATTTTACACTCTTTAATTTATTATAAACATGTAGTGTGAAAACTGAAGAGTTTTTGAAATATTTAAGAAAAACTAAAAAGGGCACCAGAAAACACGGATTGGCTTCTGCTGATCGGTAGCATACCGATATTGCTACCGATGCTTGCAGAAGGTGTTGCCGAATTCGTCTATTTTTGCGATTTTCACCGACTATACGCCCTATGTCCTATGGGAAATTTTCATCCTCTTGATGCCAGCTCTCACCCCTCTGAATTTGTCGGTCGAATTCGGCAACACCCTATATATTTAAAATAATATAGTAAAACCTTCAGCCAGTTCGCCAGCAGCAACCACTCGAAGGATTTCGATAATTTTTATTTCATATAAAAGCTTATAACGTCTAGATATGTCATCAAGAGTTGTCTGCCCCACACCACCCTCCATTTTCGAACGAAATCTAAAAAACACTTCTCTTCTGTACGTTGTCTAAATCCCCCAGCCCCAACCACCAGACCGATTTAAACAATTTTTATTTCATATGGAAGCTTATGACGTCTAGATATGTCATCAAGGATCGTATGTCACCCACTCCCCATTTTAAAACGAAATCGAACAAGCATTTCTCCACCATACATTATCTATATGTTTTTTCGATTTCCTTCAAAAATAGAGGGTGTTGGGCTGCAGGAAACCCTTGATAACATATCTAGACGTCATAAGCTTTCATAAGAAATAAAAATTATCAAAATCCGTCGAGTGGTTGGGGCTGGCGAACTGTCTGAAGGTTTTACCATATTATTTTAAATATATGGATTCTTTAAAAAGTTAAGATGAGTTGAAAATTTTATTTCATTCTGTGTTTGATTTTGAAAAATTCATTACTCCAATTAGACTAAAGAAATAATTAAGGATAATTACCTTCTGTATTTGAATTTTCATATTTCTTTTTTGCTACAGAAAGGAACAATATTTAAACTTTACCTTCTGCAAAATATAAAGAACATTTTTGACAAAATATTTCTTGATGCGTTTCTCAAATTATTTTAAAAGTTTACTGATTGTTTTCCAACTGTTATTTATTAAATTTATCCATTTCTTTTATTTCCTAAAAACCAACAAAATGCTTGTCGGAAAATCCGTTAAAATAAATGCCTCAAAACAAAGCATATGCGTGTTTTTCTGAATTCTGCTATTGCCTTCGAAGAATGAAGAAACACTGGAAAATTCAAATATTTCTTCCAATTGAAGAAATTTCGCACTATTCATCGAATTTTTGGTCGAGAAAAATTTTAAATAGAATGAAAGTCGAATATTCTTCTGAGAATAAGAAATCCAAAAACTTCCATAGAATTCCTTTTATAGGAAGAAATGTTTTTCTCGTAAATCTTACGTGAGCGAATTTTTATCGGCATGGAAGCAACAGAAACTTATCGCTGTGTATTTTCTCACAATAAATAAGCAGTATTTCTTCATTCATTGATTTCAGAGAATGAGCAGTGTTTGGATGTCTCTTGATTTGAATTGCATGAGCTAAAGTACAATATATTTGCGTAAGAGTTCTCTTGATTTGCATGATACATGGCTCAATTCGGTGCTTAGGTGAAAACTTATTAAATTATCGTACAGAATTAGGGACAACTTTCGGTAGTTGAAATTATTGATTGTCAAAAGGAAACTGGCTTTTAACCTTTTCTTTCGAGGCGCACTCATGGTGTGCCACTTGAATTTTTTCGCTGCTTATGAATTAGTATAGATGATACATCAATAATCCATAGGATTTCCCCTACCACTTAGAACTAATCTGCTACTCTTCTAATCACCCTATAGTTTTACTTTCCTCTTCTACTTATGTTCCACGAGTCATAACAAGACTTGTGCTAATAAGGGGAGACAAAAAAGTTTACTCATATCGAAATCATCCCTACTTGGCGCGAAGCCATCCGATGCAACTGAATGACAGTCGCTGCAATAGCTCGAGTGCTGAGGCCGGAGTCTTAGTGGACATCACCGGCCACGGCCAGACTCCTCCCGCAAGAGACACGCATTCTCATCAGCAGCGGGCAAACCCAAGCCATTATTGTACTCACCAGGGAAGTGAGACCCCGCTTAATTTTCCGGCGGCTTTTCATCCACGACTCGAAGTGTTCCCCAGTGAGACCAAAAAAAGTAAAACAAAGGGTGTACGAAATGGGCCACAGATTCAGTTTTTCAGAAACTGGAAAAGGGTGGTGGATTTCAGGTCCACGGAAGAATTTACAATGTTAGCAACTTAATTTTTTTTCTGACAACCTAACATTATGCATCGAAATTTTAAATAATAATGTTTCTAGTAATCAAAAAACAGCTGAGTTTCAGTGTGAAAACTATAAAGAATTTTTCGTAGTAGTCATCCTTTAAGAAGAGTTTATGTACATTAATACTCAAAATATATTTCTGGCAACCTATCCCTTGTCACCGGATATGCAATTATGAACTACGATACTCAATAAGAGAAAAGTTTTTTTGAAGAAAGTTATCTCATTAATTCTGGCATTGGGAATATTATTCATGCAAAGACTAGTTAAGATTTGGTATGTGTCTGTAAGAAAAGATATCGTCGCTTAACAACCAACACCACTTATCTCAATGTTTTGAAATGTCAAAGGGGAAGAAAATACTCAATTTTACGCAACCAATAACGGATATTTCTGAATGTTTTTAACATCTGATATAAACACAAGAGTGCGTGTTCTTATCAGATATGAAATAGGATTCCGAAATATTCGTTAATGGTTGCGAAAAACTGAGTATTTTCTTCCTCGTCGAAATTGCGAAAAAAGGAGATAAATGGTGTTGTTTGTTAAGCGACGATATACTAAGATATGTGCCACATCAAAACGGGATCTCCTTATTCATCCCATATTATCAACCAACTCTGATTAAATTACTTACTTACCAGACTTTTTAAAAGTTATAAAACGCAAACAATCACGGTGCCATTTGTAAAAATTTATATATGTTTGTTAAAAAACTTATTGTTCATTTATAACTTTCGAAAAGGATGCTTGAAGAAACTAATTGAAGTTAAATTCTAAGATATATATATATATTTACTATTTTTCTCAAAAAGGCACATTAAGATTTTCACTTGTCACTTAGCACCCAAAGGCAGTGCGATACGAAATACGCATTTCTAGCAGCACAAAGTTACCGATAAGATTGCTCATATTTTGCTACTTTGGATTTTCAGAATCTTCTTTTTAGCTCCTAATTCGCGGTTTGTGCACATCCCACAAATTGACTTTCTATTTTGGTAAACATTTATGTTAGAGAAATATGCGCTGTAATCAATGACTTATTAAATTTAATCATTTAATACGAATGCAATGATAACGAATTGAAGCGATCTCAATATCAAATCATTTTTCAACAAAAAAAACTCTTTGAATCTTCCAATCAAGGCCAGATTTCCCATAAGGTCAACCTAGGCCATGGCCTAGGTCGCTGCCGTCTGGGGGCGCATATAGAGAAGAAATAACAGCCAAATATTTAGTTATTATTTTGAAAAGGCCATATAAAACGCTGTTTCTGAAATTTACATTAATACAATATATATATATATATATATAATGTTTTCGTTGTTGCAGTCATAAAACAGCCGAGTTGTTAACCAATTTGCTTTATTATAGAAATATTTTGGAGAGAGAATAACAACAGAGTTTTTTTACTTGTTGATATATAAATGTTTAAACTTAATTTTTTTGTTCATGGTATCTATAGTATTTTCAATTCTTTAGATTTTGTTTTAAATTTGGTTGTATTGTTCAAATAATGACTTTTTAATATAGGATTTGCTTCTTGATAAGTCTTGTTTACTTTGTTTCTGTATGATCATATATAATAATTTATATTTAGATTTATATTAATATATACATATATATATACAGTGGAATCTCCCTATAACGAAATCGTTTGGTTCCAGGTGAAAAATTTGCTATAGAGAAGATTTCGTTATACGGAGATTAGAGATTTTTGCAGTTATTTAAGTAAATGTTACAAAACTTTTAGTATGTGCTATAAGTTCAAAAATATTTAATTTTCTGACTTTCAATTAAAAATGAAGTAATATTCATTATAAATTTGTTAAAATTATACTAATTTGTATTGTATAAACAAAATGCTCAAAAGTGAAGACAATTCACCAATTTAGAGAATAATATGTACTAGTACGGATAAACATAAAATGTGTATTGTCACATCCGTTTGCTGTTTCCACCCTTACTCCACCCCGATTCTTGGAATCTTGACCCGTAGAAATGTTGCTTCCTCTGTAGAAACCCAGGTCCCCACAACTGTATTACCCTTCACATAGCATTCTATCGTTATGTGTTATCGCTGGAACGAACAATGCGAGTGGTTCCAGAAACAGGCACGTGTGAGCGATTTGTGTGCACAGAAATTAGCAACTTTCTTCAAAAATGACAAAAATCGAAAAGATAGAGGTCTGAAAAAATTCGTTATAGGGAGACAACCACTTCGTTATGTGGAGAATATTTTGAATGTTCTTTAACTTTCCGATTAAAAATTTCGTCATAGGGAGAAATTCGCTGAAGGGAGACTTCGTTGTAAAGAGACTCTATTGTATATATATATATAAAAAACGATTACTTACGTGTCACAGAAAAGAGATTAATTTCTCTTTTACCGATGGCAACGATCGGTTTGTTTACAGAACGAAATCGGTAGCCATGTTAGGCATAACTTCATAACTATAGCCTAATACTATATTCGATCTGGAGTGAAACAACTTTTTCTCGATAAAAAAACGAGTTTAAGACGCAGAGTTCACATTATTTTTTACAATATAATGAAACTTTGAATGAAATTATTCTAAAGGGATCAGTTAGAAATGAAGCAGATGCTATTAGGAGAGTCAAAAAACGTTCAGATCAACGAAGGGAAAATCGTGCCAAATTTACAATTTGAGGTGAACATCTTGGAGTATATTATTGTCTACATTTTATATTGGGTATTTTTCCGTTATTCACGCACCCCTTTTTTTGTCTTGGCGAATTTTCTTGGAGAGCTGAATCGCCATCTTTGCTCAATTTCTATCTTGACGATAGTTGACGTGCGCTGTATTTTTGGCGAGCTGATGCGTCAGGAGGCAGAAAGCGCCAATTTGGCCGAAAATACATGGTGTGAATATAACGGAGCGTAGATGTTCTGTGCGGGATCAGCTAGTTAAATATATTGAGCCATACAATTCTTTTGTCTTCACTGGATCTTACCGTCTCTTGTCCCTGCACTTCTTTGCATTGAAATCGATTTCATAAGATCTATCCACTTCAATAACCTTTCAAGCCTATTCACGGACAGAAACGCAAACAAAGAAATTCTACTAGGTATTTCAGGCGATTTCAAGAAATTCGATGGGGTATTTTTGCAGATTAATGTGGTGTTATTTTAAAAGTAATAAAATTATGAATTAAAAATTTAATGTGGTTCAAAGATCATAAAAAGTGTATTAAGTGCTTATATGTTTCAAAAATAAACTATTTTATATTAAATTGAAAATTATATATTAACTTTCTTGAAAGGGGGCGCATGATATGCTTTGGCCTAGGACGTAGAAATGTGCAAATCCGGCCCTACTTCCAATAAAGTTTAAAATTATCATTGTTTTCAATAGAAATTATTAAATCAATATGTGCTTTATAACAAGAGTAAATGTTCCTTGATAATTTGAAGACAGCACAATTCCAAATATAAATATAAAAATTAAGCAGAAAACACGATTTGCCTCACATAACGATTACCAGTACAATTTGTTAGAGTATTAAAATGTTCTGACCAGCTAGAGTTGTCTGTTTTTGTAGATTATACTCAAAGGTTGAATTTAAATCAAATATAAATCAGAATGGTACCCATTTTCACCTTGAAAATTATAAAAACTCTATTAGATTTAGGGTGGCTGCATCTCAAGATATTCTTCATTAAAGGGTATTCGGGCGAAGAAACCAAGTTCCTTTCCCAGTTTTCAAGCGATTGGAAAATAAGTTTGATTCTCTATTGAACAACCCATGGGGTAACCTATATTGTTGTCATCCCTCATTAACAATAAAAATTTCCAACCCATTTGAGTTGATACAAAAAGGCAAGAGTGCAAAACTATCTATAGGATGATTAGAGGACAGACTAATGAGTTCTGTTTCGGGAATCTCCATTATTAAAATCTGATTGTAAGTCCGGTTATCTTCTCACGAATCGCTGAACGGAGAAGCGCGCCGAAAGTACCAACCCCCCCCCCCCCCCCAAATCCAAGGAATCCATTTTGACCATTTAAATTTCGAAATTTTAATTAGTAAAAAATTTATTAATTAAAAACTAATTTTCAACAATTCTTTTCATCTTTTCAGCTCAATTAAAACCGTTTTCATTGTTTAAACAAATATTTGATTGCGTGTTTCTCTTTCATTGTTGAAAACTACTCGAAAATTTAAAAATTAATCAAGCGGTATGCGAGGGAATAAAGGTTGGGAGCCCCTGAGATAGATCTTTCATTTTGCCAGGACACGGTATAATTTTTTTTCAAAATAACATTTTTTTTTTGTATTTTTTAAAACAGTCGATTTTGACGCGTTTTCGCGGGCGGAATGTTTGAACCGCTCTTTTCTCCTTATTTATTTAGGAGAGAATGTTCGGCATGTGTCACGTTACCTCACTTCTTTCCAACAGGGAATGACGCATTTTTCGAGATAGCCCGTGTAACGCAGGGCCACGCAGCTAGACTTAATAGATTATTTGTACAGGAATTAAATCAGACCTTACTCAAAGGAAATATTCACCAGATACAGCCTTTGTACCTCTATTAATGACAGGATTAATGAATCTAATTTATGTAAAGATGACACAGACAAGTATTCAGTAACGATACCGGCTATTGAGACGTATAATTATATATAATATTATAAGAATATCAATTGATTTTAACGTTCCACTCTTCATAGCAATGGTTTTAGAATCAATAAATACGACTGTCATTCCTTGCATCTTTCCATAATGGTATTTTCATCAAGAAAATGAAACAAATTATAACACTCATTAAACCATTTCTCCTCAAAGTTAAATCAAGGTCTCTACATATTGTTAATTATCTAGAACTTTCGGTTATTATTAAGAATTAACTATTCAAAACTCGTATCAATCATTCAGAACTCGTTAATTGTGTCTAATTAATCTGAATTACTGCTTTTCTATTATAGAAAGAGGTGTAGATCACTCTAAGGTTTCAGTTATAATAATACGATTAGTACTGTTATTGCAATCGATTTAGTTAATGAAAAACAAAATAATCTGCTTTCATTATATTTCTAATCACCATTTCGTTCATTGTAAAGTTTGTAAAATCATTTAAGATTATCGAATTAAGAAACTCAAATATTGGACATTAATTTTGAGAATGAGGGGACAGCTTTGTGAATTAATTGAAATCCTTAAAGCTATGTAAGCATTTACTGAAAATATTAGAATACCGGAACGCATTTGATCTCAGTGATAATTAGTGGCTTTATCCAAACGAATATGAGCATTGATCTGTCTGACTATCTATTAGAGCACTTCCTATAAACTTATAGTTTATGGAGGGAAATGTAATGTTTGCTTAATGGAGAAATAATTTGGAAGTTATATTCATTAGAGGATAAATGAATGTATAGGTAATACTTCCGGGTCCAAATGGAGAATTGTGAAAACTATTAATTAGATTTTCTAATTGCTTATCTAGCAGTTGTTAACAATTCTCTTTCTGTTGGTTAGGGTGGTGTGTTTATTGCTATCTGTCCGCCACGATAACTCTGATCGGCAAGTTGTCTCGATAACGGCGGTCGCTATAGCAACTGGTTATGTAACGGAAGATCCATTTCGAATAGCATGATTCCAATGGAATCCAGGGTGTTATTTTATTCTTGGCTCCAATTTGCGACGGTCCAAAGGGGACATCAATTGTGAACTTCTACCCACTCGAAATGGATTCATCCTACGATAACGTGTTTCTATAGCAACCGCCGTCAACGAGACAACTTGGCGAGAAGAGTTTTCATAGTGAACAGACAGTAAGGTGCGAGCCACATATGCCCTAGTTCGTGGGTTCGATCTCCAGTCAATGTCGGTAAGTCTTATAAAAATGAGGATCATCTGCGCCCATGTCGCATAATCACGCGGCAAATTCCTTAGAACACGTATTAGGTATTCTAGACAAATTTACATCCTTGGAGCAGCTTCTGCATCGTTAAGACGCAATTAGCTGAAGTGAATAAGCCGTGCATTAAGGCTTTCGGCCCGACTTTTGCGGGATTAAAATTTAACTAAAAAAGAAGTTTAAAAGTAATTTCAAACAAAAAATGTAAAAGGGGGATTTATTTATCCAATAGGGAATGCAATGTAATCTCTAGGATGTATATGCCCATTAGGGCCGAAAGGGTTAAAATTGGGCAATGACAAACGCCGATACCTTAACAATTAATGAATAGTTGTCAATCCCGGTGAAACATAATGTTTTTCGAAAATAAATTCAATATATATTTGAAACTTTATACTATATATTTGATATTCGAACAGTAATATTGATTTTTATGAAAGTTGAATATCCTGAATACTCATGTATACTTATAAGTTAAATACATAATTTAAATTACAGTTCGACGGTTACTATTCGAAGATTCAAGTTTAAAAAAATATCAGTTTGCGCAAGAACCCTCATCATTTAGCTTCTCTTAGAGTGTACCGAAATTCACCAAGTTGCAATACCAATATCTTTCTGAATACTAATGGTATTGAACTGGAATTTTTATATAAGTTGTCCTATATATCTGGCTTTAAAGTTATGAAAGGAAAATTTCGCTATGTTTCGCACATGCACAGTAAAAAAATATTTACTAAAAATATTCATATGTCCTGTCATATTCAAATTATTTAATATAAATTTTAATACAAAGCTTCTTTTACATATTGTCAAATATTCTGCAAGTCTTGTACAATTTGGCTGAAAAGTCTGCATGTTCTAAGCAAAAAACATGCGGAAAAATTAGGGATTTTTTAAGAAAACCTCTATATCTTCCCGAATATTTGTGCTGTGTTTACGAAAATGCATCTAAATATTATGCACATCAAACATAACCATTGATGAATGTTACATCTCGTTATCAGCTTTCTGTGGAACAGGATGGGACAAAATCAATTTTTGCCTTCATCCCTTTCTGGTGGCCCCCTTAATTACCCTCGTGACCGAATCTTCACTGCAAAATGTGAGTTCCAACGATAGTATGTCCCACGATTCTCAGCAACTGATTGCGAACAATTGTATTCCCATTAAGTCCAAATTTTTCGAAATCTTAAGAATGATCCTCAGCATTTGTCAACCAGCGTCCATTCACCTATGGTAAATTTATATCTTAAGTTAATTTAAACGTTCTTCTTTTAAGCAAAGTATAATTAGTAACTAATGATATCTGGGAGAGTAACGTAAGTACTTCTAATTTATTGATGTTATTATTGAAATGCCATTATAAATAAGTACAACATTGTACCTGTGCATATTCTTTTGCTGTTGTTTACGGAAATATTGCTGTTTTTCTACAGCAGAGAACGTAATGTAGAACAAGCCTAATGTATGACACACTGAAAGTGGCGAGAGAAAAGTTTATGCTTTCCCATATTTCAAATGAAAAAAGTAGGTCGAGGAGAACTATTCCTTACTTTTGCTTCCAAAATATATTTGGAACAATATACGGTTCATGTAGTCGTAAAAAATAAGGTTTTTTCCCTGATTTCTATTCTCAGTAGGGATTCTTAGGGAAAAAATAGGAATCTTGCAATCTTAAAGATTTGGCCGTTTCCAAAAGAGTGAATATAAGCAACATCATACAGATTATTCATTAAAAGCAGAAAACGGATTATTTAGAATCGTGTCTTCTTCTTTATAATACTTTACCATTATCGGGGTACATTTTTTTAGAAACATAAAAGATTTTTTTAATATTTTCATTAAATTATTTTCTTTGGACTTCTTGATATCTTTTTGATTCTGAAGGGCCCTGTTAAAATACTTTGATTTCTTAATTTATTATCATTCTTCTCACTCTTACATCTATTTCCTAACCTTCCGTAGATTCTTGAAGACAGATTGAAAGACAAATCTTGAGGGAAATAGCAATAAAAATAATTTTAATTTCATGTCTTCTTAGAGATAGAAGAAATGTAAAAAATAAACGCTTAGCTGCTTATTATTATTATTATTATTTTGACAAATGCTTTCATGAAATGTATTTATTGGATAATAAAAACCAAACATTTGTAACTGTTTCATTAAAAACAAAAAATAAAACTTTTCTTTTTATATCTATTAATAATCATATACAAAAATGTTTTAGTCCATATGATTCTCTGATTTTCTTTTGTCCTGCCATTCTTTATAAAGAGTTATTGTGTAAAAATTAGAAGTGTCTATTCACATGATTCTTCTCTTACTTTAAAATGTAGAAAGTTGTTCTTAACTTGTTTTATGAAATTTTTGAATTTTAATATGTTTGAAATGCAAAAAGAAATCTTTTATTTAGAAAATGGTAGGAATGAGAATTTGCTTTTTCACATGAAAGTTTAATGGAATAAATTTTCATATGAAGAAACAAATTTCCATATTCTATTAAATGACGAGATTGAATGATTATTTCATAAAATATAATTATATGACATCTATTTTTTATGATTATTGTTATCATATGTGATTTTACAGTGCTTCGATTTTCCATATTTCTTCAATATTGTTGTTCTTTCAGGACTTCTGTGCAATTTGGAGCTTTTACTAAACCAGTTTTTATGAGGTAAGAATCAAGGTCTTGTAAAATCTTCTCCAAATATTCATACATTTTTATTTTTGATGCAAAATAAGTACACATTCGTGTTTATTTTTTTAAATACTCTGTCTCATTAAATATATATACATTTGTAACTCTTGATGCAAAATACGTACACTTTGATGTTTGCTGAACTAAATGCACATTTCATTAAATATTTATACATTTTTAGCTCTTGATACAGGATATGTAAATTTTAATATTTGTTTCATTAAATAGGAGCTTTCAAAAGTGAAACGTTTTGAAAGCTGAAAATGGAACTCCCAAAAAAATCAAGCGAGGCTAATAACGGTATATGAATACAAACATGAAGCATTTCCATTAAATGTACAAAGGCACACTTTTTAAGAAAAGAAATAAATTGAAATAAGTTAGAAAAGTTTAGACAATGATCCCGTTTAGAAAGTAATTTTCTCCTTAAGGAAAGATTGTTTTATATATCACAGAATTCAAAATCTAATAGTAAGCTTACATTTTTTTACATGGGTGGCTGAAACATTCCTTCGGGATGACAATTTATTCATTTTAAATGTTCATTTCTTTTTTTCATTAAATTTTACTCAAAATTTCCGCATATATTATTTGAAGTCGAAGGCAAATTGAAAAAATTGGTTTATGGCAAAGACCGGCGTCATTCTGAATTGCGCCAGGCTAATTAAAAATTCATCTATCAATCTGCAATAAACCTGATATTTCTTAGCCTTTTTGCAATAGGCCCAAACATTTTAATACCTGATTTCATCCAGGCTTATAGTAATAAGCCTCATCTGATGTTGGCGAATTTGCAAGTATGCGCATAAATCAAAGAGATTATTAATTCCTATTCTTGGCAATCTTTTAGAATCAGTTATCAATTATTAAGGGAAGATAAAGTTAACTTAAAAACTGCACAACAACATCTTTGCTTAATTAATTTTTACTATTAAACATTGACTGTATACTCATTATCATTGGAATAAAACAGTTATAAAAATTACGATAACTAATAGATCAACGGATGAAACCCAAGTTAGAAAAATTAGAAACCAAATTAGACTGACTTTCGTCATTATAGTTCTTACAATTGCCGTTAATCTACTGTTGCAACTCTAGCTCTATTTTTATTTATTTTCATATGAGCTATCATGATACTTTAATAAAAAAAGATTTTTTTACACTTCATAATTTTTTGTTTCGCACTGAATTCTTCATATTGAGTACTCGCAGTTGCCATACTCCTGCAACCTCCCCCCTCCCCAATTCTTTCATTACAGTTTGACAAACAAATATATGCATTTTTAAACATACTTTCATGGATCTGTGCGCCAGAAGTCTTGAAGTCGAGTTTTATGAATCATGTTTTCATAATGTAACCTTCCGCTCCTATATTTTAAATTTATTTTTTCACTTTAAACGTTTTCCGAATTGCATTTAGAAAGTCTTAAAAAGCAATGGTTAATCTTTAGGTTCATTTAAACAAATGAAAACTTTAATTTCAGCTGTTTCCTTAACTTTAAATTTTACCCACAAAGTCAAATAATAAATTCAGCAATTCCCATGCAACTCCAGGAGTATACTTTGTCTTCCAAGGGCGAAGAACGCAAAATATTGCAGCATGAACTGGGCAATTCATTAACCGTTATAAACCGTTAATAAACCGTTTGATTTTAAAAGGGGACTTCTGCAGACTCGGCCGAAATTACTTTTTTTGCGTTTTTGATTTGATAAAGGTAGTTGCATCGTTTGGTGTAAAACCTGAAATTCTGCCATTCATAGTTATGTTGCAGTAAAGCATCAAAGTTTCCGCATGATTTTAGAAGGGGACTTCGGCGCGGAAGAGGATCTTCAATTGACCCTCAGAGAACTAAAATTCATTTAAATCACTATTTTTACTATTTATTTTGTTTTTAAATCTGAATTTTACTTAAAAACAAATTTTGCATTTTATTTTAGTTTAAATTTATTTGAAAATAAACAAAATTTGAATTTTATTTGAGTTTAATTGATATTTCTTATTTTATAATTGTTTTTCCCTGCATTTTTTAAAAATCTGAATTTTACTTAAAAACCAGTAGCAATTCAAATTTAGATTTCTTTGCAAATAAATACACTTTTAATTTTATTTAGTTTCAATAATATTCCAGACTTTGTGATCATTTTTTCTGAATTTTTTGCTTTGAATTTGAATTTTACTTAAAAACGAATAACTTAAAAATTTATTTGGATTGTTTTCAATTTAAGTTTACTTGCAAATAAATTAATTTTTAATTTCATTTGAGTTTCCTTGATATTCCTGACTTCTAATTGTTTTTTCCTGATTTTTTTTTCTATTTTATATAACTTTACTTAAAAACGAATAACTTTAAAATTCTATTTTATTTTAAGTCTTTAAATTTAAATTTACTCACAAATAAATAAATTTTAAATTTTAGTTAAGTTTCATTGATATTCCTTCCTTTACAATCATTTATTCGCTAAAATTCTGAAACTTTTGTACTATTTGATGTTAAAAGGGGATTTCTGCAGAATTTAAATTTGAATTTTTGCAAAAATTAAAAATTGTAATATTTGTTGGTTGTCGTCAATAGATTCTCTTTCTACTTTGAAACACATTAGAGATATCTTGGACCCTAATTTCTATGTTGTTTACAGGCCATTCGTTTTTTTCTCTTCCTGTAAAATTTTCAAAATGTCAGAAGTCCCCTTTTAATATCAATCGATTCATTTACTCTAGGAAGTGGATTGAAATTTGGCCAAATAAAAACTTAGAAGAAAATCATCTTTTATCGTGCAAGAAATTTATATTGCTTTTGGTTATTTACTGTTTGCTAGTTATTTTTTGTCTACTTTTGTAACAATTTTCATTTTCAGAGCTTGTTTATGTGAATAATAATAATTTAATAGTAACACAAACACTATCCTTCAGCAGTTTTAAGTTGCTGTCTTTTCACTTAGAAACACCAAATTCAGATGATCTCCAAGAAAAGTAACGAATACTGATAGAATGAACTCTTATTATTTGCATATACACTTGTTAATAAATCAACATGAAATGATGTTTATTGAAATGAGCCTGGATAAAACCAAGCTGTTTGAAAAAGAATTGCGCATTTTTTTCTAATTATCCTAAAGAAGTAGGAGTGAATTGCAATAAGCCTAAAATGTAGCAGGCTGATGGGAAAGTACTAGGTGAATTTCCAGTTAGCTTGGTGCAGCGATTCTCAACCTTTGGGGCGCGTCCCCCTGGGGGTGATAACAATAAATGGGGGGCGCGAGCATATCGAAAAGAAAATATTATTAAAAAATTAATTAATTTACTGAAAGGAAAATAAAACAAAATACATTCTGACATAATAAAAAATAAAATGCACATTTACACTGATATAAAACACTTATAAATAGATAAGGTGACCAACTGTTCTTCTTTAGTGAGAACAGTCCTCCTTTTGTAAGTTCTGTCCTTCCTCGAAAAGTGCACAATAAATTTTGCTAAAAAGATTTTTTTACGCATTTATCATATTATAGTGTATTCTGTATTATTGTTGCAATGAATTAAATGTTTCTTTTATTTATGATATTTTTAGCTTCAATTTATTTGTGTCCTCCTCTTGTTGGAGCTAATGTTCGAGCTAAAGTTGGTCACCTTAAAATAGATTGTATCAGTACTGCACAATGTATTATTGTATATGTTACCGCTAAAGCTCGAAATCCGTTAATGTGCACATTACTTAGCTAATCTGCAGATTAACTGATTTACTCCGTTAACGTGCGTAATCAAGAGTTTTCCGCAATTTACCTAGGTAATGTGCATATTAACGGCTTCCGTATCATTAAAGTTCAAAAGTTTGTTTCTCACATTTCCTTTCCCTCCACTTTTAGTTTGGTTTCGTGCTGTGAGAATTAAAGTACCCGAAGTAGACAGAGCAAAAACTGATGCGCGCTCGATTTTAGCTGTGGTTCTTAGTAAAACAGAGGATGGCTTTTATAAACTTGGTACTAAAACGGGTATTTTAAAGCAATTGTATGCAAAATCGGAATTCAGTGTTCTCAAAGAGAGTTTTTCAACGAAAGAAGATGTCCCTGCTGTAGAAATATCTTTACATCAAATAGCAATAAAACAATCCCTTGGTTCTGGGCAGGGTTTCAGAAAATGTGACTGCAATTCTAAATTTACCACAAATAGGTGTGCTTATCGCAGAAACCAGTTGCTATGTAATTCAAAGTGTCACCAATCTTTAGATTGCACTAATAAGTAAGCATAATTTTATCATATGTTTTGCAAATTCATTTCCTTAATTGTAATAATATTTTAAACCGTTTTATTCTTCATATTATAGTTTTTTAATTGATTGATGATTGATTCTATCAACTAATTTGTTGATTGTTTGACTGTATTAACTTGATTCTTTAGATATCGAAAAATAAATAAATAACATTATGTTAATTTAAGCGTATAGAAACGTTGCTGTTGGTCCAGTAAAGATATTATTTTCACTTTAACGAGTGCCTAGTAGGTAATGTGCAGATTATCTAGGTAATTTGCAAATTACCAATTTGAGAAATGAAACAATTTTCGGCACTTTAACGGATCACCCTAGATAATCTGCAGATTAGCTAGGTAATGTGCGCATTAACTGATTTCTGCACTTTAGCGGTAACATATACAATGTTATTGTATGAGGGGGGCGATGAAAATTATGATTGAAAATTGGGTCGCAAATACTAAATGGTTGAGAAATACTGGTCTGATGAGTTGCAAAATGACATGGCTCCTTGCAATAAGCCGAATTTTTCAATTGAATCAGCAGCTTGAAGAAGGGAACAGGAGCTAACAATACGAAACGCACAAAACATGTGCTATAATATAGGCGGCCATTGCGATCTGTAAAAAAGGAACTAAAATTGCTAGGTAAACAACTGATGTAAAGAATCTCATTTAAAAGTTCGGTTAAAAAATAATACTGGCTGATTCAATTAGCTTACGACGTACACACGCTTCGATGTTTGTTTTAAAATTTTTTACAGCATGAAATTTAATTAGAAAATTTGAAAAAATATCATTCAAATCCGTAAGACTTTTAATAATACGCATACGTTTATAGAATCAGTTATATTTTTAACATACTTTTTATATTATTTGAAAAATTTTAAAGGATTTTTTTAATGGAATTCAAATTATTTCTTCTAAACCGGTATTATTCGTCATTTAACTGGCTACAAAACGAATTTGTTCTCCTAATTATCATTTCTATTATCAAAATTTGGAAATATACTAACATTATAGTATACTACAAATAAACTAGTATTTTTTTGAAAAGAATTAAACATCATATTTTGTTTTATCACACAGATATAAAGCTATCCAAAATTTTTAAATTCATTTGAAATAGTTTGTATTGTAACAAAATATTTGTAACAAAAATATATTGTTATTGGTTGGTGGAAAATGGTTATTCAAGCAGAGAGTCTTTCACTTTTCATAAGTTGAAAAAAATTGCCGTGTGTTTTTTGAATATGAGAAAAGAAAATAAAAATAAAACTAAAACACACACAAAAAACTAACACAAAATCTTATTAAATTTCTGAAATTAAATTCAAATAATATGTTTCTAAACTCATTCATCTTTCAACAAAACTTTTGTTTTATTGAATTTGTCGATAAATGCCATTATATAAAATATTTATCCTAACATAGTTTTCATCATTTAGTGATAGCGCCGAAACAGAGCGGCAGGTTTCCTTCTAATAGTTGGTTAAACTAGTTAACTACAAATTTTTTTTCTTAATAACTAGTTAAGATTAATCCTAACTTTTAACAAGTTAAACTTATAATTTTTGTATTATAAAAAAGCAAGACAGTTTATGATTCAGTTGGTTGTTTATATATAACAAATTATACTTGATTGTAACAGACATTTAATCAATTTGAATTAATAATATAGATAGTCAAAATATTTATTCAGACTGAGTAAATATGAGATAGACAGTAATTGTTGAATTATTCATTTATTGTTGCTCGAATCTTATGTATATAATGTCTGTATGGGACAGGGAGCCGTTTAGGCTCCGAGTTCGGGGGTATGCTTTGGTGTTATGACTGTATGGTAAGTATAGTTTATTACTGAAATAATGAATAATTTAATGGATTTATCTTCAAAGAAATTAATTCTTTTTATAATCACCTTAAAAAGTGCGTCTTAGGATAACTTAGAAAAGTATGTGTTTTAGTTTAAAATGAAAATAAAAATGACAGGAATTTTGTAATTTTTCTGAATTTTCTACTTTTTTAAATTTAGAATATAGAGACGAAAAAAATGCCTAGTTAATGAAAACTTAAATATATGATAATAAATCAATTGCATCATGAACTGTTGTACAGGGTTGTCATAAATTATTGGGCACATTTCAAAAATTAATAAAAATACTAATAATGTTACAACTACGGTTTTCTTTTTTAAATGAGCGCGCATTTTAAAAAGTTTTTTTCAGATAGGTAACTTGCCGTTACGGTGGTCTAAGTGGTCCATTTTTGAAAGCCATTATCTGTGAAACTATTAAAGCTAGAAGAAAAATAAAAACGTGTATTTGTTGGGAAATTTACGTTCTTTAATTTGTTGAGTCAATTGTAATTCGAAAACTGAATAGTTTTCGAGATATTCAAAAAAATTAAAAAATGAAACCAGAAGACGCGCGTCGGGTTCTGCTTATCAGTAGCAATTGGCTATGGAAATCTCTCGTTGTAGCAAATTTATATTGCCGTATTGGTACGCCACCTATCTGAAAAAAAAATTATTTGCTCTCATTTTTAAAAAACCTGAGATGTAACATAATCAGTTTTTTTTATTAATATTTGAAATTGGTTCAATAATTTATGACCACCCTCTATATAGAAATATGAATCCTGATTATTACTGGAAAATGGTACTAACAATATGCTGTCATAAAATAAATAGATAGATAAAATTATAGAGCGATATATTACTAGAGAAGGGGAAATTTCGAAAGAGGTTTTAAAAAAGTTGCTTAGAAGATGAGTCTTTAGATAATGTATTTTTAAACCTTAATTTCTTAATCAAAGTCACTAAATCTAAGTTAAAAAGCAACAATCGAAAAACTTGCCTCCTTTCTCTAATATTCATTGTCCATTCCATAATACCTTGGGGTATAATTTTTTACGAAGTGTTGTTTTAACGCACCATATCTTTCAGATATAAGGTATGATAATAAAAATATGTCTGCAGGAATCCCTGTATAAGGGTTATTTCGGGTATAATTCGCCCATAATCATAGTTTTTAAGATATCGAATTAGGAAAAATTACTGAAAGCATCGTATCGTTGAAGTCTTTATTTCCCTAAAAACTGAAGCTTCTAATGAAATGCATCGTAACTTTTATAAATCAGCAATCCACTATCAGCAAAGATTCATATACCTTGGATATTAAAGCAACGTTTCGTTTGCCATTGAAATTGACTTAAAATTATTAAATTTCTATACAGTTCTTTTAAAAAAGATTTTTTATTCTTACTTGGTGATACGAATGAAATAATGTAGGTGACTGCTGCTTAATTTTAAAACAGTGCAAGGAATAGAAAATGCGAGGAAACTTGAAGTCAGTTTTCAGGAAAAACGAGTAAAGAAAATTAAGTTAAAGAGAAATTAAAAATTCTCCAAAAAAACCACGAAATAAGTGTTAAAAAGAAAAAAATCTTTGAATTTTTAAATTCTTAAAGCATGTGACAATTTTTCTGCAACCTTTATTGAAATTCTTAATAATTGTTGAGACTTTAATTGCATAAAATCATGAAGCCGAATTTAAAATATTGCTCCCAAGTGCATATCTTTTAACTATTTCAGAATTATTTTTTCTGACCATTTTCTTTGCCATAAGGTTTTTATGCAACGATGATTTTCCTTGGATTGTCAGCATTATTTTTTATCTAAAAACGTAACTTTATCACACTGTTTTTTTCAGCTTACATTGATTCATAACTTAATAAAGCTGCCAGAATCAATTCATGATCACGTGATGCGCATCACCTCTTTGATTTCAGCACGTATAAAAAAGCTCAGAGTAAAGCAACGCGAAGTTACTTCTTGTGCGTTGTTAATCTAGTTATGTGACTGTATTTTCATGCGAATTCACTCAATTGTGAATCAATATCAAGGTAATTTGCTAAACACTATTCGAAATATAATAAATGCTTCTTTCCAACATTGCCTTTTAATGCTTTTCTTCATTATTGATCGAATGTTTTTACTTCAAGAATTATTTTTAAATCACGCATTGTTCTTTTATCGTTGTATATATGCAAACGTTGCGAATATGCATAAAGATTTTATAGTCCTTCAAAGAGCACACGGTTTAAAATTGATGACAGTCGCCCCGAAGCCCGACCAGCACAAGACACAAGGCGAACAACCGTGGCACGGAGTCCATCCATCGATAAACGATGAGAATACAGGGTGTCCACTAAAGTCCTTCTACCCCACATTAACTTGAGAACGGCGACAACTATTGCCAAAAACTTGGTGTCTAGGTATAGTAAAGTGACCATGCGTTACACGGCGAGAACGGTTACAGCGCCACCTGACGGCAAATAACTGAGTTAGCGTTACTATCTAGAAAACAGTACAAGGTAAGGGAAACAAGTCAATTACAAAATTGTAGAGCGTCTTCAATTTAGTACGAAAAGATACATTGAGCGCAATATTGCTAAGAACAAAATGTGTAAATACCTTAGCTACGAGACAAATTTCTATATACATATGCAACAGTATAAAAGTGTTACTCATCTAACTCTTTGGAATAATTGCAACGTAATTTCTACGTTCTCCGATGCAAAAAGGTTAAAACGTAAGTGTATATCAACGATTGTCAACCTTTCAGCATTTGTGTCACAACTTTCCATATTAGTTTTATTAGTACACAACTTCCAGGGATATTTTTATCACTTTCAGATAGAGGCCCTTCTTATGAAAAGATCTACTTATAAAGACCCATCGTATGAATTTACCGATTTTTAAGGAGGATATGAGGTTTTAGCTATAGCTAGCTCTAGGACACGTAGAAACACGTTTTTCTTCATTCGCCAGTTCGTATTTTTCTACGTACTATCAACTTGAATTGTCACTAATTATAACAAACCGCTTCAGGAAAAATTCATAGATAGATGAAAAGAACATCAATAATCCATTTTCATAACCATTGAGTTTCAAATACACGTGACTTGCTTGAAATTAAAAACGATACTTAAAATAGTCCAGACATTTGTTAAAAGAAACACCTAATTCAATCCTTACAGAACATTACCTAATAAACTATTTATTGTTTAATACAGATTTGACTTATAAAACCGATATACAAAGCATTTATTATTAAAATTTTTTTAATTAAAATTAAAAATTATTTAAATAGCAATTAATCATTTAAATAAATAAAAAAGCATTACAAAATTATTTGAAATAGCAAAAACAACTTATTGTTTCATATTTGAATAGAAGAAGCCAAACTTCATTTTATTTCGTTTTGTAATTTGAACCTTTATCTTTTCTATGGATGTTATTTAAAAACTTAATAGACATTCATATGAAAGTCAGAAATATTTCATTTGGACGCAAGATGCTCTATGACGTAATTTTTATAAACAAATATACAGTTCAAAGTCGTACAACATTTTCTACGTTAAACAAAGATTTGATACGAATGTTAATTTTTATCAAAATATCTTTATCATGCTCGTTCTTTGGTTGTGTATTATGGAATTCGATAATAATTAATAATTTGGCATCATCAGATATATTATGAATTTTCTTTCAATCATACTTAGTTTTACTTTCAACTCATATTTTATTGAAAACCTTATCAAGTTTACTATTATAAATGTGTTTCTCTAGAATTTGCGTTTGATTATTTAATTTGATTGAGCTCCTTTATCATTTAATGAAACAAATCTGTCTGGTTTCCTTTCCTACGCTTTTCCCTCTTACAATAAGAAGTTCTATACTAAATAGGATTTGGCATTCAATCCGGAGACGATTTGTCATATTTCATATTTAACAAAAATAAATTTACTTACCAAAACATATTTTGTCGTTGGATTTGAAGAATAAATTTTATTTCTTTTCTTGATTGACATTGTTAAATGTTTTGTATTGAAAAATTTGATAGGCAGCCATTCATTCTAATTTTTTAAAGTTTAACTCTATGGCATTTTATTTTTTAGGTTCTTTAAAACATTTCATTTTTCAACTTCAATGTGACAGTTAACTCGGAAAGATCTTACGAAACATTTGAAAATACATAATATATATATATATATATATATTTTATGCCTATGTATCGGTAACACTATTTGTCTCTATTATTTTTTTTTGAAAAAAAACAACAACACTGCAGTTACTTTTTCAAGAGATCAATTTGCATTGTTACAAAGAAATGAATAATGACTTTTGATTTCCGTTAAAAATATTTCTTTGAAAAAAATCTGGACAACTGGAAAAACAGCTGGATTTTAATTAATAAATCTCTTGAAATATCTTTAATTATATAGTTATTATATAGGTTTTTCTACCATTGAATAATTGTATGGTTTCATTGCTTCTGCTAAAATAAAATTTAAAGAAACCTTAGCCTCTATTTAAGTAAAATTCATAATTGTGTCTCTTACTGCGTAATCAATCCCCCGGGGGCTACATCGCAAGTACACGGATGAGTGGCCGCCGGGCATTCGCTTCTCCTGGGGGTATAGTAAAGCTGGGTATTCATGAGAAAGCTAGCTATGCCATTTGTCCTACGACTAGTTTCTTTCCCACCCATTTTAGTCGAAAAATTAGGCAAAGCATTCACGGAGGTTCCAAACTTTGTTTTGAGACAGGGTTCAAAGTCGCAGAATTCCTACCACCCACACTCCTCTGCTCCCATTCGGAGGATTTCGAGTTTCATTTCTAGCCTCGACGCGAGGTGCCAATGTAGGCAGATCCTTTGTTTTGCCACTACCCTCGCATCGAGGTCTCAAACTGGAATCGGCGGATTGAGTTTTGGATTTTAAGTTCTTTTCAATTCCACCATGTCATTTTCTCCTTAATTTGATAGGTTTTCGACTTTGACGACAGGTTTTTCCTTCCCGTGTTCCAAAAGTTACATTTTGGAAGAGTGTTGAATGGCCTTCTTAATGGCGGAGCTCTGGGTCCCTCCACCAGTGATAGTATGTGCCTCCTTCGGGAGGCGTCGGGCCGTGGCCTGGTGATTCTCTATTAGGACTCCGGCCACAGTACTCGAGCTATTGCAGCGGCTGTCATTCAGGTGCCCTGGGTGCTTCGGCAGGGCAGGGGTGATCCTGAGGCAGCGGTGGCCTAGTGGTAAGGTCTCAGCTTTGGTGCCAGAGGGTTCCAGGTTCTAGACCCGATTCCACTGAATATCCGTCTTGTATGGAGCCTGTTGCACGCTAAATCATACGCAGTGGCCAAACGTCCTCCCATTAGTGTTGCGTAAAAATACCCACACTGGCCCGGCCTACCCAAGGAGGGTGTACGGCCGGTAGAGTACCAGCGGGTAGAGAGCCGCTCCACCAGCATGTGGAGGACGGGATTTATTGGTTGCAATAAGATGATACAGGCAGTGCCCGAACAGGGGCAGTACTTTTAAATACAAGAGAGCTGGGAGTATAAACAAGGTTCGACCCACCTCGGTGGAAAGAGAATAGCTTGATTTACTGCTCGGGCAAGCAAGGAACAGTAAAAATATATAAAAAATAGATAAGTATTGAAAAATAAACAAACAAATAAACACAGAAAAGCAGCAAAAATCAGATATATAAATAAGTCAAACATTGAAACCCCATAGTATAAAAACAAAACACACACAAACAACACTACACATCAAACGACACAAAAAACACAAATAAAAACTGTACCAAACATAGAATTAAAAATACAAAAATTATTATTAATAATAATAATAATAATTACTTCTGAGATAGAAAGGAAGAAATTCCGTTAGTCAACGGAAATCCACGTCCCGCGTGAAAGGGAATATCAAATTATCAATTACATAATAATTTTTTTTGAGTAAAAACTGCGCAAGTTCAAAATTACTTTTTATCCTATACAGGATGAAAACGGCCAATGGGAGAGGAAAAGGAATGAAATTTTGTAGTCTAAAAATAAAAACAAGGTCAAAAAGTAGAATGCATAGCCCCATCCCCCCCAAATAAATCTAAACAACCGTTAGGGCATTGGCAACGTCAGCTTCTTGGGGGGGCTCGCGGTAGCCTAGTGGTAAGGCCCCGGCTCCAGGTCCGAAACCCAATTCCGTAGTTCATTGGGCCTGTTGCACGTTAAATCATACGTAGGGGACCAAACGTCCTCCCGCTGGGGAGGCGCGGAAGTTTGGAGAGGGATCGTCAGGTGTCATCCTCGTCATCTGACCGTGGTTCAAAATTACGAGATCCGTCTCAAAATAGCCCTCGTGTTGCTTCAAAACGGGACGTTAATAAACTAAACTAAGTGGAGGGGGGATCCAGATTTTCTGGTTACTGCGTAAATATAGAATCACATTACAAGAAGAACTGGAAAATGATATTTTAAACATACAAAAATCATTGTTTCTACATTAATATTTTTGACATGGAGATACTCTTTGTAGAATTTCTACATTGTATATTGTCTCCATCATTTAATCATTTGAATAAAATATATTTAATTCTAATAGCGAAATGTTAGGAAACATTTTTGTTTCGTCGCTCACAAGCAACTCCATATATCTCAATTTTTCTAATTTTACAAGAGGAAGAAAAAACTGTATCTTTCTCAAGAAATAACGAATTTTTCTCTTTTTACACATCTGGTGTGAGCATAAGATCTCATGCTCAAAAGAGATGTGAAAAAAATCAGAAATATTCATAATTGTTGGCGAAAAATTCATTTATTTTCTTCCTCTTGTAAATTCTGGAAAAGTGAGACATGTAGTGTTGCTTGCTAAGCTACGGTTTTAAATTTCATGCCTGTCATCATTCAAAAGTAGTCAGCATCCGCATATAATTCACCAAAGTTAAATTTTTCTACTTCTGATAAAATTAAATTTTGTAAACGGAAATACAAATAAGTGAATATTTTTAAACAAAATTATTAGTAATTTGAATCTTAAGATTAAATTCTTTATTTCCTCGTTTGTATATTTACGAGTTATTCGCCCTTAAAATATTTATGTGCATCTTAGCTTGAAATAGAATGATTAAAATAGCTGACACTAGGTAAAAATCTCTAAATTGTTTTCAATATTTTCTTGTTACATATTTCTAAATTTCAGTAACAAAATTATTAAAAAACTAATCATAAAAAAACTTTTTTGATATTTACTTTAACATCATCATTAAATTAATCACGCAGAAGAATAAAAGCAAATGGGATATTTTGAGTTTGATTATTATGACAATGCGAGGGAAAATATTTATATCTTTTATTTATTTATTTATTTATTAATGACGAGTATCATCTGCATGGTAGCTCAATACGAAACTGTAAAATGCAAAAAGAAATCCAAAAATACAATTTAATGTAATAAAGATAAAACATTTTTCTTTGTATTTTAGATTTGAAAAATAAAATTATTTAGAGCAATTACATTCTTCTCGAAGAGTAGTTTTATGCACATATTCTAATTATTATTTTATTTAACATCTACGTTGTATCTCAATGAAAACTACAAAATGCAAAAAGAAATACAAAATTCAATTTATTGCAATAAATGTAAAACTTTTTTCTTTGGCATTTTACAGGGGAAAACAAAGTTATTTAAAAGAATTATATTCTCCTTCAAGAATATTATTATGCACATACTTTTTTTTAATTTTCAGCAATTTGGCTGACTCTTTAGGACTTGGCTCAAAACTCATCACTCACGTTGCTGAAAATTAATGAAAGGCAGCTGTAATTGACTGCTTCTAGTCAGCAAAAATCAATTCCAAGCTCTTTTGTTCTTATTCATAAGCTGAAAGTCTAGATTAATGCTGTGTAATTAATGAGGAAAATTACCGGCCATTTCCTTTTCATTGAAAGAATGCAATTGATATCTTCAATAAATATGACTAAAATTCCTCAATCATTTTAAATATATTCTTAACAATTTTTGCTTAATTGTAATCTCTATTTATAATTCCTTTCATTAAAGAAAGAACTCCGTTATTTTCAGAATGTGTGTGTAATTACAGTTTGCTTTTTATTAAGCTCGTCATCGCAGCTTCAACAGGCAAGCAATGTATCGTACAAACCTAATAAACGAATAAAAGGGAATTGACTTTTTTTCTAAAAAATAATATATGTAGGCTTTATTTAAAGGCTAATAACCCTTAAATTAAAACAAAATACTTTGGGATCCTGGAAAATTGCTTTCTTATTCTCATTTATTTTTATTTCAATAATATTTTGAAAGATTTTTATTCTCTAACGTATCTTTTCTAATACTTTTTATCTTCTTTTGTATGTGATCAATATCAACTATTGCTATTTTTTACTATTATTTTGGCATTTGAATTAGTACAAAATACAAAGTACTCCTCATGAACTGAAAAGTTTCTTAACTTGTTCTTATATCAATTAAGTTTAAATACCTAATCCGTATTACATTAAAATATATTTATTTATTTATTTCAAATGACATACAAAAAAAAACTTGATAATAAAGTGAAAGAAAATATCGAACAAAAACAAAAATTTTTTAGTGATTATTAATGTGAGAGTTTCGAATCCAGCTTTTAATGTAAAATATTTCCGAAATTTAAGAATAAAAAGTTAAATTATAATATGAAATGAATATGGTCTTGTGGCTTATGGTTCATACAGTTTATGAAATTGAAAATGGAAGGAAATGCAGCATCCACTTAAGTTGATAAGAAACAGCTTTTATAGCTTAAAGTTATCAAAACTAATAATTGTCATTACTGCCATATCAAAATTCGAATGCAACAGATGAAACTCGGTAAACGACACAACAAAAAGAGTAAAATCTCAAATCTTGGTATTTAACCCTTTCAGGACGAGTGTCACATGGGTACGCCAGCTGCTCGTAGCGTTGAGCGTGCGCGACCGTCCTCAAAGAGGTAAAATGCTGCAAATTGCACGGGAAAAAAACCCTGAAAACTAGAAAAGTTTTGAGAACAGAAGAAAATAAGCATGAAGATAAAATACTTTGATTTGAAATTTATTCTGTTCCTTATTTTACAGTTCAATGAAACATTCTCTAGTTGAAATTATTTTAAATCCTTTATAATTGTGTTTCTCTGAATGCATACTAAAATTGTCCTTCATTCATTGTTATAATTCGCTAAGTGTTTTTAAACCAGACTCTCATTATTTAGGAGGATGAAAGTTACAATAAAACTTCCGCAGGATGACTGGGCCATTAATGGAACTGTTGGTTCTGAAAAGGCTTCTAAATTCGCATTGAATGAATAAAGTGAAAGATCTGCTTAGTTTTCCTCGTTATCCAATTAGAAGATACATCTTCTGTTATGGAAAGATGATGTCGCATTGGTTCAAATAAGAGTCCACTAAACAATTGAGATGTTTATGGATTCCACGTAATTTATGTAGCGAATTATAACGTCTGTGAATGGCTAAATTTGAGCTTATTATCTGAAAAATAGAACCATTCGATGCGCGAACCACGCTTAGGCACCGCAGTTAAGGGGTTAAAGACTTTTCATTTTTCTTACTTTTATGACATTTTAGAAAGGGAATAAAAGGCTGGAATCAATCACTTAATTATGACCCATTATTTAGAAGGATGAAAGTTACAATAAAACTTTCCCAGGATGGCTGGGCCATTAATGGAACTGTTGGTTCTGAAAAGGCTTCTAAATTCGCATTGAATGAATAAAGTGAAAGATCTGCATGGTTTTCCCAGTTATCCAATTCGAAGATACATCTTCTGTTATGGAAAGATGATATCGCATTGGTTCAAATAAGAGTCCACTAAACAATTGAGATGTTTATGGATTCCACGTAATTTATGTACGGAATTATAACGTCTGTGAATGGCTAAATTTTAGCTTATTATTTGAAAAATAGGATCATTCGATGCGCGAACCACACTCAGGCACCGCAGTTAAGGGGTTAAAAACTTTTTCTAACTTTTATCCCATTTTAGAAAGAGAATGAAAGGCTGGAATCGATCACTTTATTATGACCCATTAACCATTGAATGTTTACTTGCTCGCAAAATGCTACATTTGAGAGCAGAAATATTTTTCAGGCAAGCAGTGAAAACAATTTTTCCCATTATTCTTCATTTTCTTAATTTTTTACTGATCGTGTGTTGTTTTGAATGCCCAAACGTTTTATTTATGTCCAACTTCTTGAATAAATGCTGCATCTAAATTTTATTATTTATAAAAACTAAAATATGATATCAGGAACTTCAGAAGTTAAAATATTTCGGCAGTTTTTTGCCTCTGAAAGTCTTTAAAATTTCTTGTTTCCTGTCAAATTATCTGGTGTCCAACAACATTATAGATTCTACTCTCAAAACATCCCGTACAGATTTCCGAAACAGATTCTAAATTAATGCCGCTAAAAGAAATTTCACTTCTGTGGTACTTTTCTCAATCATTATTTTTTACAGTAATTTCAATCTTGGCATTTTACTTCGAGATGGTTGCTTTCCCTATTCCATCAAATCATTCTTAAAATTTAGAGTCTTAGCTCAATTATAATTTGGAGAAACAGAAAATATTTGGAATATACAAGGTAGAAGTTCCAAAAGCCTTTCTGAACATTTTTTATTATTTCTTGCCCAGATAACTTTTATTTATATGGTTGAAAACATGGTTAAAAATTATTTCTGCTTGACAACCATGACATACATTTAAGAAATCTTTTACCATTCGGTATGGCACTTTCAATTAATTGGTTTTGTACTATTTATAATCAAGTTGCAGTATACCTTAGGCTGAAATACGTTAGATCATATCTTGGACCAAATGTTCTTGCGTTGATGCTTGCATGTCTGGAGAGTAATTGCCTAGTTCAAATTTCATTCTTTGACCCAAGTGCACAACTCTTCCCCAAACTCCCTATAGTATCTTCAAAATGACATGATAAGCAAGTAAAACTGAATCATCTGAAATATCTTGGACAACTTATTTGAATTTAAATCTTAATAAAATTCAGAAACAAATAGCACTTGAAAAAGGCACAAATAGGTGTGCCGTAAGTGAATCACTCTCGTCCTGCCTTAGCGGACGGGTGTACTAAATGATACCGATACTGATATGGGTACTGTGGCTAGTTAGAAAATGGAAGCCACTGGTCCATGTACTAACTCCTACCCATCATCGAAAGCATGGCTGACACAACCACACCACCATTGCTATACCCCAGGGAAGGGAGAACCTGCTAAAGCCGGTCATTCAGGAGCGTCCCCCGTCAAAACCAATCGCCAATAGGGAAAACGGTCAGGTGTGATGTGGCATAGAGCTGAAGGGTGAATATCCAACCCGTCCCGATTTCCATCACTCCATTTGGATCACTGGGCAGAAATGAGACGAGAGTAGGTAGGTGGGTGGTTCAAGGAGGAAATCAGAAAAAGCAGGAGTAAGGGATCGGGGTGACTGGTAATGGATTGATATGCGTGGAGCTTTGAGAATTAATGGCCTAAATGGATGGGCTAAAATGTGGATTGGTATGGAGTGATCGTAAATGACCGGCCTTACTTATCAGTCGACTTCCCTTCCACGTACTTGGGATCTTTCCCTCGGGAAACGCAAAACTAGGTAAAGATAGTTTTCAAATAAATCATCTAGATAACGAAAGTGGCGTAAGGTGGAGGAAAAATCACTCTAAGATAGAGACTCAAAGCTGTAGCAAATGCGAAAGAAGAGAATAAATGCGTTAGAAAAATGTATTTATGCAGATTAACATATTTTAAACGTAACAACATAAAAAAAACTTTTCAGTCATTCCATACAATTCGGTGGTTGACACAGTTACAGCGTTACTCTATAATATAATAGCGGTGAAACGGCCTCTAACGCTGGGCGTCGCTACGACCCACCGAACCAGACACCCACTCAACACCTGCAGCGCTCGCGGGAAACAGTGACGTAGACCCTGATTACAGAGGGTTACGACAGGGAGATTTCATCCCCCTAGAATTCAGAGTGGAAGTGGAGAGAGTGCCGAAGTGTATTTCCCTTATTGAATCCTCTCCCTCTTTGAAAGAAAAAGTATTTTGAGCTCTTTCTTCCTTTTGCGTTGAAGAATATGGATAGAGAAGATCCCACTGCAAGGCAACGAAGGTTAGCAAGAGAGAGATTTGCACGATGGAAGGCTAGACAAAGATACTAATCGGAGATCTTTACTTTCGTTTTTGTTAAAAAGGTTCTTTCTTTTTCGTACTTCACTTAGGAATTGAATATTTAAATATTTTGCAAAACGAAAGTTAGTGTCAATTAATTCATCATTTCTGTTTTTCATACTTTTTTCTATTTCTTAAGCACTGACAATCAGATCTGAGATATTGTTGGCAAGCTAAAGGCCCGTCTTAAACGGGCGCAAATCTTCTAGTATATTATATATATGGAATTCGTTTGATTGCAAAAGTATCTGGATCTGTCACAAGCAGTGGCGAATCCAGGATTTGGGTCTAGGAGGGCCTGAGGTCATAAAAATTTTATATTGTCGTGATGAATGTCAAACCTCATGGCTTATGAAAACCAAACAACTTTAATTTTACAGACTTGTCTCACCTGAGAATAAGAATCATAAAGAACACTATAATACTTTCGATAATTTTATAAAAAATACAATGAAATAACCAGCCAAAAAATGCTTTCGACCGCGTCAACGCTACAAGTACAAGTGGAATGACTACAAAAGTAGAAATATTTTCGAGTCTGCCAAGCCAGAAAGTAATGTTGTCATGTTTTTATAGTTTTTGAAGAAAGGAAAATTAAGAACAAACAGTTGTAGTGATTTTAAATAAAATCAATAATTCTGATTTAGCTCTGGGAGGGGCTGCAGCCCGCCACTGGTCACAAGTGTTGGATATAAATAACAATTAAAAATAGCTCTGAATTTTATACAGAAAAAGTGAAAACACTCTTGTAGTTTCAGGGTTAATATTATGCCATTCATACCCTCTCATACATATAAGTTGTGTTATGAAAATAAAAGCAGCCAGATTAACACTTTCTTAGCTGTGCTTTTGGAACAGTTTCGCTTCAAGTTTTCGTGAATTTATAAAATTGAGTATTTTATTTTATTTTTCCCCCAAAAGCAGCATATCGTGTACACGGCCTATTCAACCGAAGGAAGGAAAGCACTAGTACTACAGAAAATCGGCATGCTTTCAGTTGAAATATTTCCGCAAGGCATGCAATAAGTATCTAAGAAACTGCTAAGATAACGATAGTTTGATGCTAGTTTAAGAAGAAAATTCTGAACACAGCTTGTTTGTTCAAAGGGAATGGAAAAGAAAATCGTAGTTACAACGATGGTAAGAGACCATATATTTCCTGAGATAAACATGCGTATCTTTAAGAAAATTTATTCCTATTAATTTCTAGTAACTTTAGAAGCTTACTCTGTTATAATTCTCCCTTTTGTTTCACATTTCCATAGTTTTATACGAAGAGTTTACACCATTTGTCAAATTTTCATTTTGATTTACTAAGAATTTGTATGGCATAAGTGTATTTTGGTATTTTCCATTCATCGGTTGGCTTCAACTTTCCTTTAAAAAATTTAATAAACTCTTTATTCGGCTATTAAAGCAATTGCCTACTCCGATGTCCTTCTACCTAATTCAATTTTAATTGTTTAAGTCATTTTATTCAGTAAATGCTCGATGATTTCGATTTTTTGTTTGCTTTCTTTAGCTTCATTATACTTAAAGTTAATTGCTTCGGAAATATTTAAATAATATAAAATAAACGCTTTATCCCAATGATTGGTATAAATAAATATCTCTGTAATATCCCTGTGGCGATTATTATTTTCCACTTGAGTCCGCTCCGAAATTTTCTATTAATCCAGTTTCTTCATGCTCACATAATACACGAGAATTAATTAATTTTTAAATCTATTCGGATTAAACTAAGTCGGAGAAGAAAGGACGTGACGTCACAATACAGCATAAGAGGATTTGTAGTTAAATATTAGAGGAGAGACTCAATTACGTCTGTCATGTGTCTGTGACGTCTCGTAAATTTACAGCGTTTAAGTCACCCTAAATAATTTTGTATTTTGATGGCAAATATTTAATTATTTAGGATGGATGATTGATGAATATGTAACTTTTAAATCACTGAATATTTTAGCTAAGTTAAGGTAAGTTAACTAGGTTAAAGTAAAGTTTACAGTGCAAAGCCCTTTCTCTCCACTTTAGCTCGCTAATTCGTTGCCGCCAAGCAGAAGACAAATTGACGACGTCAGAACATTTGTTTTGATTGCGCAGGAATGTTCCTATTCTTGTCTTGTTTGCGCAGGAATCGTTATATTTTTATTTCGCGCTTCGACGTTGCGATTTTATTGGTCAGGTATGTGCTATCTACGATTTCATTGGTCGATTTCTTTTAATTTGAATAAGACTTCGTTTGGAATTGAAATTATCGTTTTTGGATTTTTTTTAAAAACCTAGAATCATAACATTCAATGAAAAAGCGAAGCTACTATTTTCCCGCTTTGCTGAAAGCGAAGCCGCTGATGGGTTTTTTTGTTTAAAAAATTTGCCCGGAACCCACTTCAGATGCCGCAGGCACTGCGTCCACAGGGCAATAATAAAATGCCCACTGCGCACCCAAAACAAATGTTCTCACATTGCCAAGACATCTTGCTCTTGGCGACAAAAAGTTGGCAATCCTAAGTGGGGAGGAACGGCTGTGCACCGTAAACTTAACGTTTACCTAATTTTGTATTTTGATGACAAATACTTAATTATCTAGGATGGATGATTGATGAATATGTAACTTTTAAATCACTGAATATTTTAGCGAAACACATTCAAAGCTTACTTTGCCATGACAAAAACAAATTGTCAGTATAGCTTCCACGCCAATAAACAACATTCACAAACGACTGCTCCAACCCTTCCCAGTTGTTATTGGCAGTCATGTAAATAAGAAGGTATTTAGGTTAGAAGTCGCACATAAGTACATTTATGGGGAATAAAACATCTAATAAACAAATATGATTGTAGTTTTCTTCGCTTCCTTAGGATTTCACTTCTTCGCAATTCAACAAAAATACAGGTATACATCCTGTATAAACGATAAAAAGAATTAAAAATAAACCTTGTCTACATTTTTATACTATATTTTAGAAACCAGGGTTAGGAAAATAATAACCAAGCAAATTGTCTTTCATGAAGAATTAATACAAAACATTATTATCTAGATCGCTTTTTACAAGCAATATGTTGATTACAAAGACAGCAGATGTTTATAGGCAATAAACCACACTTCTGTTCATGAAACTCCTTCTACGCTGGAATTAATGAGCCGGTGAGAAATATGTTCACTCTAATTAAGAAAGCCTTTTGGAGCTTTAAAAAATCGATGCTTTCTACAGAAACGAGATGGAATCGTTAAGATTTATCATAAGGATATTATTGTTCGGAAGGAAACCTGAAATTCCTTTTCTTTTATAAGATGCCATCCGTTTATTGCCGCTTCATTTTTCTAAACAAAGTAATGATAACTACGCCATAAAATCTCCCATATCGTAAAGATCTTATCGCTGACATTATGTTAATCGCATATTCTTTTCTAAAAGCACCCCAATAGGATGGTGCGTAATATTTCTTTTAAATTTCCGTTTGACATGCTTATAAGTACCGTAAATATGGGTCAGAACAGAATAGATTTTAAGAAATATACAGCGAATTCTCGGTAGAAGTCATCAATACTTTAACCCTTTCCGGCCCACCGGTATGTCTCACTCAGTACTTCAACTTTCCCAACTGGGCGCAAAAGGGTTAAGTACTGTATGAATTCGCGTTACAGGAAGTTATACTGTGCAAACATTTTTCTCGTATAACGCCAGTAACCTACATTCGTTGAAACATTCCTGGGTAAGCTATGAGGTCCATCATTGCGCCCAGTTAGATAACCCTGAATATGTTTATGCATTAAACAACAACTGCTTTATTTAAGCGGAATTCAGTTTTAAATGGCAATAGTCGATATTCTGATAAATGAAACTCTGTACTTAAAATGGTCTATTTTTAATTTTGATCTTTTAGCTTTAAAATCTTAAAAATAAGTTTTTTAAGTGAATAATTTTATCTTTATTGCTCTTAATCAAGTCAAAAAATCTTAAGAATATCTTATCCATCGTAGTTAAATAATTTATACATTTAAGTACGAATTATCTGCTTTCGAACTGAACATGAAGAACAGAAAAAGCCAGCTCCAACGCTTAAAGGGTACAGCGTAGCTCTTTCTCACGTGTTTCTAGACATCCCAAGAAGTGTAGAAAAACGTATTGTGTCATTCACGGGTCTTGCGGTAACTTGTAGCCTTTTAAGCCCTTGAGTTGTTACTGACAATAAAATAATCTTTTTCCGCAATAGATCCAAGTTTGAATGATTTAACTCTGTGAATGACAAAACCAGCAATGCTTGCACACTGCGCCACTCCTATCAATTACTATGTTACCTATAATGTTTACTCGATGACATGAGTTCTCGCTTGCATCTGCTCTACCAGATACCAATGTTTTTCCACGACGCATTCAAAGTTGAATGATGCAACTCTGTGAATGACAAACCAGCAATGCTTGCACACTGTGCCACTCCTATCAATTACTAGGTTACCAATAATGTT
>BGPR01000053.1:1697672-1800243 GCA_013235015.1 Araneus ventricosus | reverse complement strand
ATAATAAATTTAATACATAACTTTAACGATTCCTACAATACCTACTATGCATTTCAAGCACATAAATTTGAAGCATACTGGTTTAAATAAATACAGCTTAATAAAGATAATTTGTTTAAGAAAATTAAAAGTCATAATATAATAATCTTAAGGAATAATATCAAACAAATTTTAAAGATCATTGTTGAAGAAAGTTTAAAGTTATATTTGACAATCTTATACTGAGCTAATTTATATTCAAGCACCAAAAGCATTATTTTAAAAATCGTATTAAAAGCATTTAAAGAAAAGAATGCGTATAAATATGGAAAAACGCTTAAGCTTTAATAAATTTAGTCATGAGTTTTTAAATGCATCAAAAGTGTAAGATTTTCTCTTTTCTATTCTGAGGCCGTTATAAAATAGTTAATCACTTCTCAGAACTTAATTCGAGCTAAAATTACTAAAATTAGCAGGAGTAGAAACATTTTCTTCTCCCGTCTTAAAATGATTTAAAGAAAGAAAATAATGTAGGAGTTTAAAAAAAATTTGAATTATTTTAAATGAATCATAGTAATTTTTGATAAACAAAATATAGCATATATTTTAATTTTTTTAAATAAATTTTTCATTGAATTAATATTGTTTCTTAAAACTGAAAATCCATCTTACAATACCAGACTTCTTCTGCTGATATAAGCTAGTATCTTAACTAAAATAGTAACTTAACTAATAATATCTTAATTATTCAGTGCATCATTTTTTATTTTATTTTCCAAGCGCAATTATTTAAATATACTCAAATAAGTATCAAGAATGCTAAAAATTAATTTTGTACTCAAATTTTAATAAATATTAAGTAATAAATAAATAAAATCGTTTAAATAATTTTTTATCAAAGCATTTCCTGTTCCATATCTGAAATGCAATACGTAAATTAGTTTATTAATTAATTAACTATAAAAATTAATCAAACTAAATCTTGAATAAACAAAAGTGTCAGTGTTGCATATATGCATCACTGCGCAGTATAGGATGAAAATGGATCCGATTCCTATAATAAATGCATTAATTTTTTTAATTTTCTTATTAGGAATTGTAGAATTTCAAGAGGATTTTGAAAATGAGTGCTATGATTTAATTTTTTCTGTAGGCTAGGAACCACGAGAATTTCTGTTTAGATTATAAGAGACCGTTGATAATTTGTTTCCCAGGAAAAATGTCTCAAATGGAAATTATTTGAGAAACAATGCTTTAACAAAAGTTTGATTTGTAAAATTTTTGTTTCAGACGTTTTGCTCTGCAATCATTCTTTTCCGGCCTAGATTAAAAAAAGCGGAAGTTCATTGTTCTGACCAGGAAACTTCACAAGATAAATCACAGTTCTTCAAAGCAAAACTGAAATAACAGTTAAAAAGGCTAAAGATTAAATCCACGGAAACTCTTTTTCATTATGTTAAAACATTTTGCGATGTCAGTTATACAAAGTTATGCAAAGTATAGTATAAAATTCTAAAAGCTCCCTACCAACGACCCTCTTTCATAACACAAGTACAGAGTTTGAGGAAATGGATAAAAAATTAAGACGTCAGAATGCAAAGAAGAAACAATTTTTATTAATGTTTCATAATTCAAAATTATATTAAAGAAAGACAGAATTAATAGAAAACTGCCAAAACTTTTAATCTTCATTTTGAACTGGGGCCTCGGCAAGGAGGCTCAGAGACTTTCTCATCAAAATAGATGTAAACAGTGTTAACAATGAATTTTCTTTCATTGTCAGCTTTTTTTTAACTTCAGCTTTTTTGAATGCGTCAGATTTTCTCTATTACAACCAAACTTCTCTCTCGTCGCATCCACGGGTGTAAATCCGGACATTTTGAAGATCCAGACGCGGGCTTGAAATCCGGACGTATGGTAACCCTAGTTATACAGTATGTGAAAATCCTTCGTTGAAATCCAGCATAAGAATGAAAACAATTTTTTTAAATATCGAATTTAATAACTTTTCCTTTAAGCTAAACAAACCAAATTGACATGAATTTGCTTAGAATTATAATTTTCTTTAATTTGATGTTCAAAACTTGTTAAGCTGGACATTCACAAGAAGTCTAGGCTATGCCATTTGTCTAAAGAATTTATTTGTATCCCACTCATTCCAGTCTAAAATTTTAGGTAAGTCATTCAAGGATGTTCCGAAGTTTGTTTTGAGATGGGAAGTTACGAAGTCGCAGACTTACTCCCACCCATACTCCTCCTCCTCCCCCAAACGGGGAATCTCCGAGTTTACTAGCCTCGTCGTGGGGTCCCAATCTAGGCAGAAGCTTTGTTTTCCCGCTACCCTCGCAACGGGGTCTCAAAAGACCATCCGACCATTCCAATCAGACTTCAAACTATTCGGAATTCCATCAGTTCAATCGATTTGTGCCAATTTTCATCGGTTTCTCACATTGGCAAAAAGTTTTCCCTTCCCGTGTTCCAAAAGTCTTGGAATTGAGAAGCGGTGAATGCCCCTCTTTAAACGGGATAAATGTATGCTCACGTGATAAACGTCAAAGATGCTTCGCCAGTATAAATTAAGAATCCGTTTATAGTATATATCCGTTAGTATCTTACAGGAGGAAAAAAGCATAAGGCAACTTACAGTTGAAAACTTGTATGCTCAGTTACTTTTATCATGTGACTGATATCACATAAATTGATCCCATTATTAATTTGAATGTTTATGAAGTCCTTACAGAACTGCAAAAAGAAAAAAAAATTATTCCGTTTACTATTCTTAATGAAAGAATGAATAGAAAAAGGCTAATATTAAACAATAGCAAAAATGTAAAAATAAGTTGAGATTCAATAATTAAAGAGATCACTGTGATATTTATCTCTTTCGATTTCAGTGGAATTTGAAATATTGCTCAATGAATCGCAGGCAGTTCATTATTAATTAGTTGCCACTCATTAATTAGTGAAATGCAGATAACTACCGTTATTAAAATCTTTCAAATAATATGGCCATTTTTATAATAAGAATTATCAGTGTAATCATTTAGACAGATTTTTCAATAATCACCGACTTTTATGAAAACAATTTGGAAAATAATGGAGGCATTATTATTTTTAATTATTTTGTATTATGCACTTTTATTTTTATTGCGTAAGAAAACAACTACTGCAGTCATTGTATTTTTCAAACGCACATTTAATTCATTTGAATTTGATAGATACTTACTATAAAAGCAGGAATTTCAATCAGTCTTAGACACAAAGTCAGTTGTTGACTTAAATAGTTATCAAGGAAAAGAAAATAACCTGTGTTCAGATGTTTCTAATGCTGGTAACTTAAAAAACTGAATAGCAATTTATTATTCAAATTAAATAATTGAAGAATTGAACTCGTAACAATGAAACTCAATATTTAATGAAACAACCTATAAATTGTAATTCACATTTTCTTACTATTTTCTAAAATGCTTTTGTAAAATTAAAGTTCTGAATAAATTTTTTTAGAAATACTAAATTTTTTTTAACATCGTTTTAAGGTTTCGGAAAAATCGAAGAGAAACAAGCTTAAAATGGAATGAATCATTTTATTTCGTAAGGTGCATAAATAAAGTTCTATTCAGTGATGAAAGTGATAGACGTATGTTCATTCATGAATAACAGAGGGAAAACCTGTTCCCTCTTGTCACCTAAAAATTCTTCTGACATATAAGATTCGGAGACCCGCTTACTAATATTTTCAATATGGTTCTCAAAAATTAGATGTCACTTTCTTTCCTGCTTTACTTGGCTCCAGAAAAATCTGCGTCTTTTTTTCCTGTCTATTTTTGCATGCGTTTTTGAAAGACAAAAAAAGAAGTAAAAGAAAATCAAAAATCGAATTTTTGAAATCTGTAAACATCTTTCCAAGTCTTCTGTTCTTTTTTTGTTATGCTTCTCTCTTTTGTTTCATTAAATCATTTTTTAAATTTATTAGTTTCTCCATTCAAACATCGCATATATATATTATTTTTGATAATAATCTACACCATCAGATTAAAGAACTGAGTCAAGGAGGGCCAGCTAGTAATAGTTTGGCAAATATATACCTGCATTTTTACGAGAAAGATTTCATTTCTAATAGTTCTTGTTTATTATATAGATATATTGATGATTTCATCGCCTTTAATTAAGATTTAATTGTATAGATATATTGATGATTTAATCGTCTTAAATAAAGGTTTTGGCTTAAAGCCACAAATTAACTTCTATCCTGATTATTTAAAACTATTGAAGACTAATAACAATAAATTATTTGCAGAATTTCTCGATTTAGATATAAAAATTACAGATAGAAAAATTAATACTGACATTTTTGATAAAAGAAATGCATTTAATTTTAATATTAACAGATTTCCTTATTGGGATAGTGATCTCAACAAATCTATCTTCAAGAATTTAATAATAAATTTTATAAATAGAAATAACACTTCGGTTACATATAAAGATAATAGAATTAAGAACATTAAACAATTTTTATTAGTGCACTTTTGTATGGTTTTTCTAAAAAATATATATATGCTTATATAGATAAGAAATATTTAAGTTACTTAGAATAAATATTTTTATAGTATTTTATATCATTGTAATTATGGATTTCTTAAATATTGATCTTTATATTTCTTGGATATTTATTTTGTATATTTTATGTAAGTTACTTCTATAATTAAAGTACTTTCTATCAATTGGTCAATGCTTTTATAGACTTTATAATCATTCATCTTTGTTAACATAGATGGCGCCATTGTTTTAAATAATTATCTGAAAAGGTTTAATAATTTAAATGTTACAATTGTTAGTTTTCTAAAAATTTAGATTTTTTAATTAATCCCTTAATGTTTACCCTTTCTGTATTTTCAACCATTGGCAACATGGATGGTTTGTACAACAAAATCTATTTTACATGGCAGAAGCTCGTCCAAAGCCGAGCTACCACCTTAATTGTTGAAAACTCCAATTCTTGGATTGACTTTTTCAATAGTATTAATTATAATAGTGTTCATAAGATATGTTAAAATTTTCCAAATGTTCTTTTGGTATATATTTAGTATTTTTATTTATTTAATTGAAATTGCATATAGTTTAGTTAAAAAATGAAGTTTTTTCAAGGGATTATTGATATGTTTGTTAATTTCTTCTTGAATATTATGTTATGACAATTTATTCGTTGGTTATTATTAATACACTAAAATATTTGTGTCCTTCCAAGACGGGCTTTTAGCCTGCAAACCATATCTCAGAACCGATTGTAACAGATTTAGTCACGAAAGATGTAATACAAAATCTCATGCACATTGGCAGGTGCTTAAGAAATAAATGAAAAAAAATGAAAAACAGGATTGATGAATCACTTGGCACTAACTTTCGTTTTGTTAAAAACTTTACTTTTAACGATTACTTTCGTTTTATTCGAGTAAAAATACTGCAAAATCCACTAACAGAAAAAAAATGCATTACCGAATCTCGAATAATAATAAAAGAGAATGTGCGTGTTGTCGCTCTACAGGGAAGATCGCTGGACCTAGAGCTATGAAATTTGGAGCAAACAAACTTTGGGGATGGGAAAATGCATCTCGGAGGCCTTTTCTCGAAATATATATAATGGGGGGATTAAAGACTCGACAATAAGCTAGGGGTATGAATTTTAAGATAAAAGCAGCTCAGTTAAAACTATAAGTCACTTTATTGAAACATTAAAAGCATAGTTACAAAGAAATGATTAAATATACAATGAGAGTTTAAAGAAAAGGGATTATGCCAATTTAACTTAATAATTAGTTATTATCAGACTTAGACCCAGAGTGGAACAAAGCCATGGGCTGCGCCATAAGGCAGAAACACCTACCGCGGAGAGAACTTACCACCTTCTCTGTTGACACCGTTATTCCCTCTGCTCGTGGAAGTTGCTCTCATTCTCTTCAGTAGAGGAAAACTTACGTCACACACTCATTGATTCGTGCTGCCATCTACCCTTACGGCGGCTTACTAAATGGGCTTAATTACTTTCTTACATATACATATGTATATAGTTTAATTAGATTGATATATTTTTTGATATATTGTCTCTTTTGCTCCTTGTATGTGTTGATATTATATATATATATATATAACATCAATTTTAGGGTGTTTGTGGAGGCATTTTCAAAAATAGTCCACGGACGATTATCGTAACATTTTTGTTATTCAAGCATTGCAAAGGTGTTCAGGTTATTTTAACAATTGAAATGATATTGAAACTTCAACCCATGATCACACTGACGAACAACACCGTCTGGTTGCGACAGTTAAAGTCTGAACAAAAAAGGGCAGTTAACAATGCGCAGAGAGTTTATATACGGAGAAAAGGGTATTCCCCTGAAAAGACTCGTGACTCGAAGTGAAAGTAGTAGTGCGCTTCTTACGATGGAAGTAGAAGTAATTACCCAGATAGCATTTACATTTGCAGCAAGTTTGATTTTTTTCTTGATATTATCATGTCATGGCAAATTTGACGCGCCGATGCTGTAGCGAAACTGCTGCAAAGTAACGAGGCAGAATCGCCACCCTCGCTTGCAAAACAAGTTTGCTGTGAAGATGCCATGACGAATTTCGCAACACGATTGCAAAACAAGTTTGCTGCAAAGATGATAGCACACTTAGAGATAATTTTTGTCTCTGTTTTCAAAAAACATCCGATTTTTAATAGCATCTCTTAGACCGTCCTTCTTTTTCATTGATCCAATAAATCAATGATAATTTGCGAAAAAAATAACTTGTTTATAAAAAATTTTGAAACATTTTCCATCTTTTTACTAAATATAGAACTCGCACTTTAAAGAAAACTATATCGCCTTTTTCTTAATGTTGAAATTTTAACGTTTATAAACAAAATTAAACCTGAAAAACAGTCAATGTTCGTTGAAAAATAATAATTTACATTTTGTCTCATTTTAAAAGTAATTACTTTTGAACTCTAATTTCATAATTTATTCTACAAGCAAAACGTAGTTATTAGCGAAAATCGCTGTTTCTTTGACTTCAAATCATATTCTCAACTCAAAATTTAAAAAATTAATGAAATCAAGAAAACAGTTTAAAATAAATCGCATAGATGAAGATGTATTAGGGCAATCTATCTTTTCCTCTCAGAGTCTCTTGCAAACTAAAATTGCTGTCTTGGTAGAAATGAAGTATCGTTAAAAATAATTAAAGAAAGTTAAAAAATTAATTTATTACATATATATAATCTGAGTAAAAGATTTTCATGAAAAATGTGTACTGTATTTAAATCGGATATTTAAGAAAGGGGCAAGTAATAAAAATGCTTCTTCAAATGATCTTTAAACGTTAGTCAGGCAATTAAATTCTACGATTTAAGACCGGAAGAAACGTTTCACTTTCCTTACGACCTTAAAAATTTTAGACGATATCTCGTACATGAACATTACAGTCAGCAATGCTGGAATAAGTCATCTCTTTCCAGTGCTATTAATAAAATATTTTTTCGCTTTATGACGAAAAGCTACAAAATCATGTTTAGTGAAAGTTACAGCTTAGTAAAGTCGTATATAAGAAAAAACAGAAGAATTTCAGAACATAATTTTTAAAAACTTATTCTCTCTTTGAAATGGGCTGTATCAAGTAAAATTAACTTGTCTGTTAAGTACTTGCAATCTTTTTTATTGTTGCAATTTATTCACAGAAATTATCATATTACTTTAAATTAGGCATTCTTTACGTCATGTCAATGCTAAATATATCCTTGAACAGATATATTTAGTAATTGCAATAACCCTTTACCGGATGCAAGAAATTTTTTTAAAAAAATTGCAGGCCTTGGAAATTTGAAAATTGGCAGTCATTGAAGTTAAATCTTTAACGTTGGATTCTTATATTAAATAAGCTCACTAATAGATGGCGCTACTGTTTCCAGAACTTTTATATTCTTGTGTATTCTTGAAGACGAATATACAGTTTCTGATTTCTTAATAAAAAAAAACTATAGGATATTTTAAAAGCATAAAGGAAAGAAACATTCTTAGCATTAAAAACTTATCCAGCTAAAATGCAATTTTCAATTCTCATTAGTTTTTTGCATCGGTACCATATACAGTGGAACTTGACGGATTCGAACATTTTTAATTAGAATTAGTTGGTAAATTTAATTTTTTCTTTGATCACTTGAATTTCCTATTCACATAATGTTATAAGATAGCCTGTAATTCGGATTTATTTTAGTTAGTTTCGTCGAATTAGTTTAATTCGAAGCCAAATGTAAAAATCTTTTCAATTTCTGGATTGTTTCCGTTGGTTAAACTCGTTCGTACCATATCTTCTATATAATTGTAAGTGAATAATTTTGTTGCACAATGTATTCGCTCGGAAAAGCAATAAAAAAATTGCTCAAATTTTTAAAAAATAAACTTAGAACATCTTAGATATAAATAGCGCTGTTTTCTTCCCCCCTTTAAGTTTTATTGTACAATAAATATATTCAAAGTACTCTATACTAAATGTTTATTAAAATTGCTTGCTGACTTACTGAAATTATTATTTTTTAAATTAATAAATTTTTATTACAATTATTACCGTCTTATTTAGTAAAATTATCAACTGTTTATTTATTAAATATGCATTATATATTAAAAGTAATGAATCTTAAAAATCTTTTCTGCCATTTTTAATAGTTTAAAACTTGTGTTTCAGAAGCAGTTTTTCTTAATTTGAATTTTTTGAAAAATCGATTTTTTATTACGATAGCATCATTTTCGATTTATCTAAGTTCCGCTGAATTATATTTTTTATGCATTTTTGCCTTAGATATTTATTTATGAAGCTGTACTTATTATTATTTTTATCGTATCATTGAATGATAGCTCAAGAAGTATATGTTTGCGCTGATTCTGGGTTAAATGCTTTATGTAATTAGTTCATACGTTAACCGTATCCTACGCCAACATCTTTGAACATAGTGTCAAAGAAAATTTAATTCATTAATTTATTATGATTTATTAATAAAATCACAATAATTAGATTATGATGATTATGAATAAAAAATGACAAAATCTCTTGCGATACTGCTTTTTTTTTTCGTCTCATGTTTGTAGCCACGCTTCTAAAAAATAACAAATTGACTTCATAGAGAAAACTGAAAAGTTTTGCAGTAAGAGTTTTTTCGCCTTTTTTTAAAAATTCTAATTTAGAGCAGGTATATAATAATAAATTCAATAATATTGTTTCTTTCGTGGTACAAGTATTTTCTTCTACCTTCCTTGTTATGTAATAATTTTTAGGGTAAGATACTGTGTAATCAGATTTCATTTTGTTTTCCAAGCTAGAATGTTTCCAATTTTTTTTATTTGGTTTTGTAAGATTTTTAATATTATTTCCTTTAAATAAAATTAGTATCTGTAGTTCCAGTTGGAACATACAATTTCCTATAGTTTTACTTCATCAAGAACGAACAATGTTCTATGTAAAATATATAAAATTTTAGTTAATTTATATCATTTTTTTCTTTCGCAAAGAAATAACTTAATTTATTACTGTACATTCTTCTAAGATAAATATGTAAAATAATATGTTCATAAAAAATTGTCAGGATCCTAATATGTTATACAATATGTTCAGAAAAAATGCCAGGATATTATATCTTGATGGAAATCAATTTAATTAACAAAGACTTCTAAACCCATTCAGTAATATTTCAAAATTCGTCTTGTATATTTTAACAACTATGTCGAATTCGTTAATTTCTGTTGAGAATACGATTAAGATTTTTTATCAAGAATTGAACATCAAAAGCCTAAAAAGTTTAGTTTAAAAAAGTTTATACTCATGAGTAGTTCGTAACATAAGAGTTTTTAAGTAGGCATAAAAATTCCTTATTTCAATAAGAAATATAATAAAAATATTACTCTAAATTGTTCTTTCTTTCAAATTCTTAATCTCATATTAAGCTTTAAAATGCTCGCTTTAGCTCGAAATGCTAGTAAGTGTATTTTCTTCCGTGTTTTATACATTGTGTGAATTTATTTTTGAAAAAGGAAGAAAGAATGAAAAATTATTGAGCATGTCGGCTTTTCTGGTCACAGATGCACTAAGAAATAATTAAAATCCATTTTCTTACAATATTCACCCATAAAACTACAGGTTTCATAAAAAAAAATCATCTATTAATATTGTTTAGCAACGGATTCCGAAACCCTTCGCGCTTTTGCGCATGCACCAATCGGAGTTATTTTTTTTATCAAAATAGGGGGAAAGTGAAGAATGGAAGGGAAGATGTTTACATTTTAGGTAGCGTGATCTAACAAAGAACTCCGGAAATGCGCTTATCTGACTCATTGCCTGACACCTCTTTCCGGTGTAAAATCGTCCAAAAGTAGTAGTCTCGGGATAATAAAGCGAACAATATTAATTTAAGTAAGATAATAACTCTTGCATGCATATTTTAAAATTGAAATGCGTGAATCTGTCATTTCAGTTATTTTTGTTATAAGTAATATATTCAAATTGTGAGAAAAATACTTCTTTAATCTAAATTAAACTTTAGACTGTATGATGATAAAAAAGATTAATGGTAATTCTAGTGGAGAAAAAAGCAAATTACTCTCCGCTATAGAGCAATTAGCAGACAAATACCTCGTTGGGGTTATGGAATCCTAGAGGTTTAGTGGCACAGTATGTGTGGCAAATATACGCAAATAAAACTATCTACTTATACAGTATCTGTATTGATAGTAAGGAAAAGATTAAATAATTAACTAAATAAAATTTATGAGCTTTCTTCTAATTTTATTTTGTAATGTAGAAGTTCCATCCACATCAATCAGCCATTTCAACATCAACATCATCTTACTTCAAACCAACAGAATAATTCAAAATTAAATTTATCGTAATAACAATAGTAACTTTTAAGCCTATAATAAATGGATTATATTCGAATCAGATGTATTTTCTAAACGTTAATTTTTTTAAAAATACGTAGTTTCTTGGAATATAAAAATTGTTTCGTATTTTTTTCAGTAAATTTTCGTAATAAGTTTCATATAAAACATAAATTGAGAAAACCAAATTTGAAATATTTTTTCAGGGAATATAAATGAAAATTTTTGAAGACGTAACATATGACTTTTGTTATGGAAATTTCATTAAAATAAAATGATAGTAGATGATTTTAGAAAAAATTAGTGTTTCTGAAAACTAAGAAATATGCATCTTGTTGGTAAAATGTGAAATAACATTAGAGTGGGTTTTTTTACAAAATCAGAAAAATGTGGTACATGATGCTAAAACTTTATGAAATAATGCTATGAAAAATTTCTGGTACAAATCTATTTATTTAATGCACCAATAGATGGCAGCAAACATTTTGCAAAGAAGGCTTTCTGATAATCGCATTCGCTTTGATAAGAGAAAAACTTGTTTCTTTCTTATAATTATCCAGCATAAGCATTCAAAATTGATAAACTTATATGAAATTCATTATTTTAAATTTATTTCAAATATACTGTAAAATTTCTTCAATCAACAGATTGATTTAAAATAATAATTCGCAAAAAATAACGACATCTGATAAGTAAAGTTAATTAAATTAAGCTGTATCCTTCGGATTAACTATTTCGTCCAATTTTATTGTTGTTTTTAATGATTCATCTCTAAACGCCTACTTTAATTATTATTAGTTGAATTTTTTTATCAGTTTTAACTTTTTCAGTAAGGCTTCTAAATTAAATGAAAAATTTGTGAAGTTTAAAATATTAGAAACATGTGCCTTGTAGTCTCTGACTAGTAATGCCTTATATATAATTTATTTAATTTACATAGTAGACACAAAAGTCGTTAATATAATAAACTTAGGCAAAACAATCAGGCAAAAATAATTCCATCAGCATTGAATTAAAAAGCATAATTTCTTCTTCTTATGGTTTTCAGTTCTGATGACAGTTTTCATCGAACCCAAAATTTAATAAAAATAACCCATGAAAATATATATATACTTAAAATTACAAGATTGAAAGAGGATTTAGTGAAAATCACTATTCTCTTCACTTTTGTATAATTTATAATTTGTATTCGTTGTGTAATTTGCATGAAATTTTATCTACCGAAAGTATACATAAGCAGTTTTTCTTAATTTAGCCTTTACTTTCATATTGGTTTACGTAGATTAAACTGCGTTATTCTATTTGTTCATTTTTTATCTGTTTAGGAATTAAATTTATAGGACTGTTTTTAATATTCAAAAATAATAACCCTCTTGAATAATTTGAAAGAATATTTGTCATATTTGTAAAATTCTCTAGCTGCGGTAGAAAATTTCTATATCCCCTTATAATCAAATATTCTGAACACTTTAAAAAGAGAGGGAGAGACTAAGGAAAAAAAAGCTGAGAGAACGATACATTTGTTTACTAACATTCAAGTATATACCTATAGTATAGAACCTTTTAAGTTGTGTACCATGGCGCCATCTATTAGAAGAAAATATATTCTTATATAATAGTACTGCTTGTTTACAATAGATGGCGCAATAAATGTTTGCAAACTGTGTATGACAGGAAATATTATTTTGGATGTCCAAGAGCATGATTATGTAAAACTGAACTTCATTGAAATTTTACCTCTTATTGTATAAAAATGATGAAAAATTTATTGAATTAAAAAAAATATTTTCTAATTTTTAACGATGTTATATTTTTCTCCAATAATTTTTGAATGAAGAAATCAAAACTTTTTCAATTAAGCAATTTTATTTTAAGAGTGAAAAAATTAGTCGGAAGAAGATTTTTTAGTGGAAAAAATTCAGTAGAAACTTTCATCTGAAGGACAAAACCAACAGCGCCTAACAGCAGTAATTGAACTTGAAACACATTCAATGAAATTCTAAAATCTTGAAAGATGTTTCTAAAAATTTTCTTTGAAAAAAAAATTATAAGATATCAAAATTAAGTATCCGAATGATATGAACTTTATTAATCGAGGTCTTTATATGTTCAATTTTATTTCTCTTTCAAAATTCAAAATTTTATTTTTTCATTCTCTTACAATATCGAACACTTGATTGATTAACATATCGTCATGCTAGAATGACATCTTGGCTTACAGATGTACTTATAAACCAACATATATATCTATACTCTATTATTTATAGATATCTAAATTGATCTCTGAACTCGGTACATTGATATACCTGGAGAAGATATCTAAAAGGAATATATCTAATCATTTTGAACTGCAGATATATAACATAAAATGTACATGAGCAGGGATCTATTTCTATAATCTCTAGTGATATTCCGTTAGGTAACCCCCAGAATATATTTCCAAATGAGAAAATTGTATTCCCTATGGATGATATTTTGCAATAAAAGAATATAATATTATTATAATTATAAGATTATTTATAAATATATATAAAAATTTAAGACAATATATGCTTATTATTTAAAAACAAAAAACTTAAGGAAACAAATACAAAATGTTTTCCAATTAGCTAAACATCTGAAGTACTAACAAACATCATATGCCCCATATTTAAACGTTAAACACAACATTTTCCCACTCGATTAGGGAACTATATTAATTTAGCCATTTCATTTGAGCTGAGATAACTTAAGATTTTAGGTATATTAACGTCCCATTTGGAAATAACACGAAGGATATTTTGGGGCGGACCTTGTAGTTTTAAACCAAGGTCACGACGATTGGGCTGCCACCCTCTCTCCAACCTAGGCCACAGTGGTCCCGAAATAAGTGAAAGATTAAAAATACATGGTATATATAAATTTTGTAATCTTAGAAGACTGAAAACATATGTTATATACATTAATAATTTTAGAAGAATCGACTGGAAGTTAGGCATTCATTCAATTGTGTGCAACAATACCGAATCACACTTACTTCTCACTTCATAATTGTCAAAAAAATGGCTCATACTCAATGCGGAAAAATAATACTGAATCTATGAAAAAAAAGAAAGAAAAAGTTTAGGGGGATCATTCATTCTCAGTCCTACTTGTCAAAAATCTATCCTTGTTAATTATGTAGAATATTGGTTTAAGTAGTAACGGTGGATATCTCTAATCAGTAATGTGACTTGGTGGAAAATGGTCGCAGGTACTATTTGAAACTCATTTCACTTGTGATCCTCTATTTGTGAGGTACAGTGTTGTTCAAAATTATTAGAACGCTAACGAAAATTTTACATTTTTCATTATAAAAAATGAATTTATTTATTTAAATCTCAAATGTATTAATTTTATTATTGATGCAATCTTATTCATTAGAAAAAGCTTAAAATAACTCATGCTTTCTCGCAGAATAAGGAACATTTTCATATAACTCTAAATTATGTGTTGTTAAAAATTATTCGAACGTTCAAAAACTTGCAACGAAAAGTTAACATAACAGTTTTTTAAAATCAAATATCAATGTTTAATGTTTAGCTGGACCTCCTTTGGCCTCAATCACTGCCTTTCAGTCTCAATTCATGCTGCCAACCAGTTTCTGCGTTGTGTCCTGGTTGATATTGGCCATTCATCTTTAGTCGTCTGAAAAAAATTAATTTTTATTTTTTCTCTCTTCAAAAGGCATTTCCCTACTCAAAACTGACCATTAATTTTAGATGGGATTAAGACGGAGCTTTGTTTTGGCCACTCCAGTGCCTTAATCTTGTATTTTGAAAAATACTCTTTGGAATCCTTGACGTGTGTTTTGAGTCATTATCTCGTTGAAAGATATACCACTGACCCACACTCAAATTTGTCATGGATTTCGTCAGATTTCGGGACAGGTTTCGACGTACATGGTTACAGTCGTTTTACCCTCGATCATCACAATTTCACCATCTCCTTTAGAGGAAAAACATTCTCTTACCATCACATTCTCGCCTCCGTGTTTTACTGTGTGTAGGATATTCATCTGTTAAAGCTCCTTACCTGATCATCGCACACTCTTTTATTTTTTTATCCAAAAAGCTGATATTCGCTTTTGTTTGGCCATAAAACTTTGTCGCAAATTGTGAATCCTTCGAAAGATACTCTTTTGCAAAAACCAAGAAGAGCATTGCCATGCTTTGTTTTGAGATGTATGGCCTTTTTTCGGATACAGCTTATCAGTCCTGAGTTTTTGATTATAAGCGAACTGTTAAGGCTGACACATTCAATTTCAAATCTTTCACGATCTGTCTTGACGATTTCTTCTTTTCTGGTACCAGTCTTACAATCATGGAGTTTTCTCTTGTATTAATTTTCGGTTTTCTGTCTCACCCTCTCTTGTTTCAGATGGATCCTGTCGTCTCATACTTCTTCCACAAATAGTAAAAACTCGACTTCGACAATTTATACATTTTTGCTAAGTTTTCATACGAAAACCCATCCTTTCGATCTTCATAGATGTGGTGGCGAAGATCAAAAGCAATCTCTAAACTCTTGGGCATTACCGTTTGCTTGACTGCTTTATAGACCTAAAAATAAATTAATCTATTAAAATTTTTTAAATTTACCAAAATAAAAACAAATTCAATTCGTACTCACTTAAATGTATCTTTCGTCATTAGCCATTCGAATAATTTTGAACAGCTAGAATATAATGTTTAAAATAATATTCTTTTCTAAGAAGTAGTGATATTTCACGAAAGAAATAAAACTTGTATACATTTATGGCTGATGAAATAAGGCACTAGGAAATCAAAACTAAATAGTAAATTATCACATTTTTAAAACTTTATGAACAAAAGATGGAATTTTAACAGTCTGTTCTAATAATTATGAACAACACTTTACTGGTCATAGCTTTTACGTTTCCACCAGGGCCGATGCATGGTGCTTCTATGCAAATAAAAAATTTAATGCTCCCTTTACGTATACGTACTAACACATTCTCGTATACAGCCAATATAGCATAGTCAAATATAAAAAATTTCGATAAAAAATACACATTGCTTTCTTTTTAATTAACGAAACATTTAAATTAAATGTAGAATATTGTTAGCTGTCGGGAGTTTCTTAATTCTAATTTAGGTAATATTTTCCCACTTTTTTTACTATTAAAATGATACTTTTTCATAAATAATGCCTGAATACATCATTATGATTACTATTACTCGGCAATTGATAATCCTCGTTCATCAAACATTATTATGAAATAATATGTGAACTCATTAGGTGTTAACAGTGTAGAATATTTTGTAAGCGTGTAGATTAATTTGACATACCTTGCTTTAGAATACTGAGACTGTTGATACTAATCTGAATTTACAACTGGAATGCACTATACCACAATTTCAAGAGACTGAATTACTTGAGAATAAAGAATACTTCCAGCAAAATGGAGCACCACCGGATTATTGTCGAGATTAAAGGACTTACCCTGATGGAATTCTGGTGAACATATTTTTAGGACGAAAAGCAAACATTGAATTTTCCAAGCGTTTCCGGATCTCATCCCAATTAACTTATTTCTGTTGAGTGGGGAACATGAGACGTAATATTTATAGCTCAACAACAGCTACAACCAACGAGTTCAGAACCTCTTTTGACAGAGAATCCACTTAAAAAATATTTGACATGATTAGCATAGCCATCGGTCGGTAGTTTTAATAGCGCCTTGGCAATAATAATCAATAATTCGAACGCTTCCCATAATTGACAAAATTCAACATTAGCATGATTTAATTTGAGTCATGAAACTTCTATGTATGCTATCAATTGTTTGTATAATAATTATTCAAATTATGTATACATTTGACAAAATATTACGAAACGGTAGGAAGGATCAAATTCTCTTTACATTTGTACAGTTGCGGGAAAAAAAAGGAGCCACCCAGGATTATTTTGCCGTCGTTCATCTTATATTTAAAAAAATACCAGTTATTAGGAAAAAGTACCATGCCTAAATATTTCATAAGGGGTCGTCTATATATTTATAATTGCACTAACTTCCAAATTTCAAATGGCAACAAATATTTTTGTTGATAGATTTCAAAACTTCATCAAAATTTATGCCAGGATACCAAATTTGGTCATTCTAGCTGTATTCTTTTCGAAATTATAAGGAAATGAAATTTTAAGTTTCTAATGTTAAAGGTAAGTTTTGATTTTTTATTGATATCTTGAAAAATAATATAGTTATTGACGTAGAACTTTTGTTGTTGTAATAGTATGAAGTATTCAACATTTTCAGCACGTATAATTTTGATTTTACAATAATTTTGAATACATAAAATATTTTATCAAATTTCGTGCTTAAAAATTTTTGAATAATAACACTTAAAAATTTTAATATTAATCGATGCAGAAGGCTAATTTATAAGCCTATGCAAAATTCCAGTTTATTCTTAATAATAGTTTTAAAGTTGCATTAAATTTTCTATTTTCACTGTAAAACGATGCACTTAAGGGGGCATATATTTTTAGAAAACGTTTTCATTTTTAAATATAATCATTACACCACTTTTTTTTATAAAATTTAAATATATAAACGTGTAGCTATTTATATATATAAATTAAAATTTTATAAATTAAAGTGGTGAATTTCACTAAATTCATTAAAATACAAAGAATTAGATAATACCAATACCCTATCGACTTACAAAGAAAACAGAGACAATAAATGGAGAAAATTGAAAGTCACCATGAATCTCAATCAGTTATTAATTTTATTACACATACTCACATTTCATCAAACCAACGAATATTCTCTTTTATTCGATTACTTCCACTCGTGCAAAAAAGTCTATGTAAATACTTATGCAGTATTAAAATTTTAACCCTTTGTGATCAAAATTTATTCAGGCGAAAGTGAAAATGATTTAAAACTTCCAGAACTATTGGATTTCGTAATTTTTGCTGGAGAAAATAAAACTACTATAAACTAAAAATAAACTAAAAGAAAACTTTTGCAGGAGAAAATTTGTCTTCTACAGAACCATATTACGCATCAAGTTTTATCGATTATAAAATGTGGATATTACTTTAAAAATAGCATTTAACGTGCTAAATAATTTAAAATGCTACTACCGACATTTAAATGCAAGCAGTGAACTTTTCTATCTAAATGTAGAGACGATCTCTTTTATACTTAGAGCACGAAATGTCGAATATCTTCCCATCTATTTATGGCATATTAATAAAAATTTATTTCTTAGGGTATTTTCCACGAGAAATTGATTTAGGACATCAAAAATGGGTATTGCTATTGAAAATTTTGAAGTTAATGCAATTTTAAATATTTAGATGACCCCTTTAGAAGTTTTTAACCATAAAATCTTTTAGTATTCCTTTTTTCCTGAGAAACGACACCTAATGCTGGGTGGTTCCTGTTTTTCCCGCGACTGTACGTAATCACGCAGTTCTCCCCTCTACCTTTCACTTACTTAATATACAATCTTCGCGGAACTTGGTGCGCCTATAGCAGCACGTGCCAAATTAATTCATCACCTCTGGCTCTGTGCTAAAGGTAAATTTTAGTGACTGATTTTTTCGAACACGCGAATCTGGTGTAAATATAGTTTTAATAAAAATCCCCATGCAAACAAGCATTATTTTTATTTTGATCTAGCAACGAAAGATGAAACCTGTAGAAGCAGCTTTCTTTTTCTCTTCTGAGAAGAACTTTTTGGTCCAAGATGTATAATTAAAAATGATTAATTATTATTTATTATCATGTAATTTGAAGAAAACAGTGTTCTTGGTGTATACTTATTTTCTACTAGGTAGAACTTATAAGAAATATATGCCTGAGAAATGAATCTGGTATAAATATTTTTTGAATGTGAATGCTCTTGCATAAGTAGTAGTGCTTATACATTGATCAAGCAATTTGCAGAAGTTAAATTATAACGCTCGGATTATTTTCAATTCTTCCCTTCCATGAGACAATTTTTTTTCTTCTAAGCAGGAATTTTTGATTCAGGAATAGCAATTAATCACCAAAGGTTAAATTTGAAAGAGAAACAGTGTTTATTACACACCTAAATTTGGTTTTAGAGTAGAAGTTTCTTACTCGGAGACAAATTTAATGATGAGCGATAATAAAATAATTAATGATGAACTTTTAAGAATCATATAAATGTCTCAGTGTGAATAATTTATTTTAAAGCAAATCCCTTATATGCAAGAAGTACATCTATTTTGATCAAGAAACAAAAGGTGAAGCCTGCAGAAGTCGATTTAATTTTAGACCTTATTACTTTTTATCGCCGCTTCACTGCAATGAGATTTTCTTCTTTTGAACGGCAGTTTTAGTTACAGGAAGAGTAGTAAATCACAGAAGGCTAAATTTGGAGAAAGCTGTTTTAATTGCTCACATAAATTTGCTTTCAGAAAAGAATTTTCTCACTCAAGTGCAAGTTCAATAATGTGCTTTACAATTGTCCATACTTTATACATTTCATTCTTTTTCAAATTCTGCTTTCTGGATACTATTTGTCTTTTCTCAATGTGCCATGCGTTTAAAAAATATTCTTACGATTTAAAAAGAGAAAATTGGCCAAAATTACCAACTGTTGAGCTTCAATAATTTTTAATGAATTTGTTACAGATCTATTTAAATATAAAATTATGCTTATTAATTATTTATTTTAATACTGAATGATTATTAACCTACCCTGATTATTTTTCACAAAAATTACTTCTCTATGATATTTTACATTTAATTTTGTCGCATTGACGAAGATTAATGAAATTTGAGGAGAAACCAAAATCACGGTAAAAATGGTAAATTCTCTACTAAAATTTGATAGTAATATTATATAACCAATGTTAAACTAGGCAAAAAAACCGATTGTTGATGATTATTGGTCACTGAATTTTCTTTATAAATTATAATATTCTTTATAAATATTCTTATAAAAGGTTGTGAAATTAAATTATATAAAGGGAGAAACAATTTCCCTGATGTGGCATAATGTTTGAGACAACCAATGGTAATGCACTGTATAATCTATAATACTCTTGCCTCGGGAACGTATTAAATCAAGTCTCAATCATTTCATATATTTGGCGGGATATATTATAATTGCATTGCATGCAAATAACAATTCGCTTTATTGCTAAATTATTTGAATCTTGAGCGTTGCATATATTTAATTATTAAATGAATGAATAAATGTGGATTTATCTTGGAGTATGATCCTGATATCGATTAAAATAAGCCTACGATTTTTCTACACGAGAAAAAAGGGAAACTCTCTCATAATAAAAAAACTCACTTTTAAAACTATGACGTATGTATTTATTGATAATGATATTTTTCTATTTCATAGCATCTCATGTTGATTGTTATCTAAAGCAATCAGATATTATGATGATTTTCATCCACACGAGTTATAAATGCAAAAAAACATATTTCTAAACGAATATATGTTTATTGCAAGAATAAAAAGGGCTCCATACTGTTTTGAGAACAGCAAAAGCTTTAAAAAAGTCGTTTTTTGATTCTATAATAAATATTTCCTATCTTCTTTTATACATTAACCCTTTTGTTTTTATACTTAAAATATATATTTAACCTGCTTGCGGGGGCGCCCTTCGTACCAACATGAAAGGTCACGCGTATTTCTTATATAGGTTGTAATTGGGTAAGGGTTCTTAAGTACAATTATCTTAAACAATTTTCATTTAAAAAGGAATGGAAACAATCTAAACATGAAGCACAAAAAAATATATAATTACCTAAGAATTAGCAGATTGACGTGAAAATAAAAAAATGAAATTGCCAATATTTCAACTGATATATTTACATTTGTAATATAAAACTGTAAAGGAAATATGGAAGTAAAAAACAATTAAAACTATAGATCAAGAAGTCAGTTTTATAGTCATTTCATTGCATCGGTCGCGCGTATCTCTGAAATAGAAATAGCCGATTCGCAGAGCCCTATTAACGCCTCAAATTCCAAACGATGACTAACAGTTCGTCGAAAGAAGCTGGAAGAATAGTCAAGGTCATGCTTTTGTAGCACCCTTTGGTAAGGAGTTATGAAACGAAATTCCTCTCTAGTGTAATCTCTCACATACGCGATCCCGCTGGAAGGTTTAAAAAATTCTGCTTATTTCTTTTACACATTATACACATATAAGATATTTTCAGTCGAACAAACCGGCTCGCAAGGTTTATATTTGTGGCATATAGTTTTTCTGACAAAGTTTGTTGTAAATTTAAAATTTTCATTCCATGCACCAAATATACAATTTGATTGACAAAAGATTTAAAAAAGAGCTACTTTTGAGAAAATATTATGAACATATAGTCAGAACAAAGAAAATTACATAATATCTTCCCCGTAACAATAGATTCTACAGGAAGGAATTTTTCTCTAATTAGTAGACACAACATAATACTTCAACCTATGAAAGCACAAAATATTTTGTGATTGTATCTGATAGCTACAATTAGTACTTGAAGGTCGTTAAAGAATATTTCCCGCAATGTTTCCTTATAATTTACTTTTTTTCTCAGATTCCACATATTTTTCATCACAAGAAATCAATATATTTGGCAGAAATTTGTCTTGCAAAGAATTATTTCTATGCATTTTATCATAATAAAGCGTAACATAGTGTAATTGCTCCGAAGAAAACAGAACATACCAATTACATATGAGGAAAATAATGAGAAGCTATTCAGTTTAGGGTTCAAAAAGCCGTTTTTTTCACATAGTTCTCACAAAGAGTTCACTGTCATAAATTGAGAAAATTGTCAAGAATGCGATAATATGGAATATTTTACAAAGCCGCATAAATTAATGATGTCATAAAGTACTTTACCAAGCTTTAACTTATGCAAGTATGATATAATGATCAGACAAAGCTTCATGTTAGCCCAAAGATTCTCAACCTAGTATTATTTGGGATTCAACTTTTCATTTCATTCTTTTAAGCGCTACACTTCAAATACATTTATATGACTTTTGCCTCTTTTCCCCCAAATATGTTGAATTTTGGAATATTTAATAGTTAATATCAATTTTTATTTACCAACGTATCTTCATAAAATTACCGATTGTCAAGAGTGACATTATTTTGCAACTTATTTTTATCTTTTTTCCAGTTTAAGGTGAAAAGTCTGACCTCGGGATTTTGGTGAATCTACACGTTTCAGCTCTCCATAAGAAAAAGGGAAAAACAACAGATTTTCGGATTATATGTGCCTGTCTGTTTCTGAAAACTGTAACTCAAAAACGGAATGATCTAGACCATGGATTCCTAACTTTTTTCACTCGCGGACCCTTTGATTAATATTTTTATTTTTGAGTACCCCTTCTGTTATATCCCCTCCCAACCATCCCTCAGTACAAAAGACTTTTTTCTTATTAATAATGCCAAAGCCTTAGATTAGCTTAGGAGACAAACGACTCTAACGAACTTTATAAAAAATGTAGGATTTATTTTTGACTTTACATTTTATTCCATTTTTTAAAATGGTAATAATTCAAGGTCAGAACAAATGAAAAGAGCATTGAAATAATTTCGCATTAACTTATGATGAGAGCCAAGATTAACTCAAATACTAGATATTAATCTACTTCTTCCTTTTTATTATTTCATTAATCGGCTTTGGGACTAGTACAATTTTTACTTGCATTTTTCATATGAACTTGGGAAAACGAAATTCTAGAATATTCTTATGTTTTGTGTTTTCCGTCATTACCAAGATCGCTTTCGAGTACCCTAAACTAAAATTAAATAGTTCCCCGCGTACCCCCAGGGGTACGCGTACCACAGGTTGGGAACCTCTGATCTAGACCAGCGATTCCTAACATTTATTTTCTCCCGTACGCCTTTATATGTCTTTTTATTTGTTAGTACCCCATACTGTTATATCCCCCGCCAACCATCCCTTCTCGTAAAGAAGTTTTTATTAATAGTGTTAAGGGCTTAGGTTAGTTTAAAAGTCAAAATACTCGTTGCAGAATTGTACGCTTTATTCTATTTTTTATAACAGTATTATTTATTTATTTACTAGCAGTACCCGCACGACTTTGCCCGTGGTATTGTTATTATCATGTCGCAGGATATTATCATATCAAACGAACAGGGAACTGAATGCGTTTAAATTGGAATGGGAAATCCGAAGGAATGATCGGGATTCTAGGAATGTAAACGTCCTCACCAGCGGCATGTCCAGTCATAATTGTGGCTTCAATGATATTCGGCATCAGTTTCTTAATACACAGTCTTGTTCCATTGCAAATTGAAGGTGAATGAAGATGCCTGAAAAGCATTATTGGTGTCCCACTCTTAAGCTCCAATGTATGCAAAGGTACTCCAGATGGCTGCAATGTGTTTAAAAACTCTGCTGGGTAGTTAACAGCCTCATTCGTATCACATATAGTGTCAATAGATTTGTAAACTTGAACACTACCAGGCAATTCTTGTAAAAGTTGTTTATTCATGATGCTGACATCTTCGTTTCTTGGGGCAAGAATTGCTCTTTGGCACAACCATGAGTGGTCTAAAAGTGCTGTGAAACATTTGGAAACACTGCTTCCTTCAGATCTTGCTGAGGTTTGAAAATCCTTCCAATTCTTTGTATCGCTATGCATCCATTTGATTATCCGGAGTAATGGCATCATTTCCCAGTTGAAGTAGGTTATCTGCAAATTGCTGGGCAGATGGATCACCGTTGAGATGAACTCCCATGTTTGTTGTTAGTCCAAGTCTCTGAATGCTATTCCATAGGTACGATGATTTTAAACAGGCCTGCATTTCATCCGCTCTGGTTCCACGGGGAATAACTAGTAGTGTCTGTCGAAAGTCTCCAGCCAACAGCATGGTAACGTCTCCCATTATGTTATCGTTACGCCTGATGTCTTGCAACGTAACATCTAGTGCTTAAAACTCAGCTTTGTGGGACATATTGCATTCATTGCAGACAATTAGTTTGCAATCTTTTAAAATCTTGGCCTTTCAGAATTTCTAGAAATGCTACATTTAGGATTCTCCGTATTAGCTAGTTTTAAGAGTAACCTGAAAGTCGAGTTAGCTGTTCTCCCTCCAGTCAATAGTGTTGCGGCAATGCCAGATTAAGCAACGGCCAGGGCAATCTCTTTTCTTTGTCGCACTTTAGCCAAAAGGAGATTGATCAGAAAAGTTTTCCCTGTACCTCCAGGAGCATCCAAAAAATATGCCACCGCGCCTATCAATAACTGCTTTTGTAATCTTGTTTAATGCTTCCTTTTGATCTTGGGCCATTTTAGGTTAATTTTCCTCTATGTATGCTGTGAGTACATTTGTGTCATAATTCCTTTCTGTACGTTCTTCACTTGGTAGGACTGAATCACGATTTCGACTGGGTTGTGGAAGTTCAAAGCCTTTTAAATCTGATCCACTGAACAATATAATTTTATCCTCAATGTCGATTAGAGCTCTGTTGAAGATGGCATCACAGTAGTCGAGATCCATAGTTTGCTGCTTAATATGTGCTTGGTGCAGTATATCTTCCGAAAACTTTTCCTTGTGGTTCAAGGAAAGGATCAGATACATAATCTGCTGATGGGGCGTAATTAAAAGCTGCTTTCTATAATATTCTCTAGGTGCTCATTCGTGTAGCATTTCTTCCGATTCTAATTTGTTGTCTTGTTCCTCTTTCATGAGTGAATTCAGCTTCTCTTCTTCTTTGTTCCCTTTCTCTGTTCTCTCTCTGTCTTGGTTCTCTTTCTGGGGTAGATTCCGTTTCTCTTCCTCTTTATTCTCTTTCTCTGTTCTCTCTCTTTCTTGATTCTCTTCCTGGAGAAGATTCAGCTTCTCTTCTTCTTTGCTCTCTTTCCCTGTTCTCTCTCTGTCTTGATTCTCTTTCTGGAAAGGATTCAGCTTGTCCTCTCCTTTGACCTCTTTCTCTGTTCTCTCTGTCTTAATTGTTTTTAGAGATGATTCAGCTTCTCTTCTCCTTTGCTCTCTTTCTCTTTTCTCTCTCTATCTTAATTCTCTTTCTTTCTCTACCCTGTTAATGTTTTGTTCGAAGACATTTCTTTTTTCTGGGAGGCTGTGGCATCTTTAAATATTACAGCTATATCTTCAGATTTTTAACCACCCGATTAAAAATAAAAGAATGGGGGAAAATGAAAACGTATTCAGTAAAATACAACTGAAAAATAAATACGCAAATAAATACGCTAATAATAATTCGTAACTAATACGTTACTACTGAGTACTCTAAAACTAAATATGCTAAAATCTAAAAAATGCACATTATATAATTTTGTGTTACAATATTGAAACAGTGCAAAGTGTAAGACATAATATAGTAATATCTTAGAGAGCTTGGTTTATAGATTCCACAAAATTTTGGGGAAATAAAATATGAAAGCAAAATGCATTAGGATATTAACTCAGCTTTCAACATTGAAAGAGAAACACGCAATTAAATATTTGTTTAAACAATGAAAACTGTTTGAATTGAGTTGCATCAATGAAAAATATTGTTGTAAATTAAACAAAAAAAATAATTTTTAAATTTTATTAAAATTAGAGAAAATATTTTACTGCAACTTTTTCGTTTAAAACAAACTTTTAGACGTTTAAAATAAACCTCATTGGAACGGAAATTGTTTGTTCTTTCTTATGGTGTATCTATTTTCTTGCTGCGATTATTAGAAAAAATGCAATGGAGAAATTAGTACGAAAAATCACTCGAAAAACGACGAAATATTAAATAAAAAAATTTCTAGATCGAATTTTAAAAATCGTGATTCGAGGTACATTGAGTCATCATTAGTACGACCCGTGTGTCAAATTTCAGACCTGTAAGTGCAATGCTTTAGATCTAAACAGTGGCGAATCCAGGATTCGGGTCTGGGGGGGGGGGGGGCGAGGACAAAAACATTTTGTATCGTAGTGACGAATGTCAAACCTCATGGCTTAAATAAACCAAAACACTTTAACTTTACAGGCTTTCCTCTCCTGACAATAAGAATAATGAAGAACACTATAGTACTTTCGATAATTTAATAAAAAATACAATGAAATAACAGGCCAAAAAATGTTTTCGACCGCGCCAACGCTACAAGTACAAGTGGAATGACTAGAAAAGTAGGAAAATTTTCGAGCCTGTCAAGTCAGAAAGCAATGTTATCACGATTTTATTACTATTTTTTTTAAATGAAAATTTATATCAAACAGTTGTAGTGATTTTAAACTAAATACAGATTTTTGGTTTAGCTCTGGGAGGGGCTGCAGCCCGATAGCCCCTCCCCTGGATTCGCCACTGGGTCTAAACACCCTACACACACAAACATTGCCTTTTATATATAGAGAGATTTAACCCTCACCGGCTTCACCTACTTATCAAAATGATGTACGGTGCATGAAAGCCGGCTGGGAAGATTCACAAAAATACATGTCATAACACAAAAAACATAGTGTCATAAATCAAGATCATATAACATACATGTCAACATTCAGAAAAATTAAGAAAAATTCTGACAAGGTACAAAAAACCCCCCTAAACTAAGACTAAGAATTAAAGATAAACGTAAATTAATATAGAATATAAAATATTATTTCAATAAGAAATTTAAATAATATATATACGATAGGAATGACCAAATAAGAATATAAAACAAATTGTAAGAATATAGTATAACTAAATAGGCTTAGATAAAGATAAATTAAGAGTTGCATACTCCAGAGAAAAAAGGAGAGGAAAGTAGGAGGAGGAATGAGAGGATTTATAACAATATTAGTTTCACATCCTAACCAATGAAAAAAGTCTTGAAATAATTTCCCATTAACTTATGATGAAAATTAGAAATTACTCATCGCAACAATCAACTACTCAATTGGATGACAATTTCAATGCGATCATTGTTCAAATGAAGGCGGATATAATCTCTCATCTGGAGTTGCGACAAGCTTACTCCGATATTTTTCATTAATATACACATAAGACGAGTATAAGATTAAATATTTTATTGTTTTCACACTGAGGTTTTGGTACTCTTCATTCTTTGCTACCCAATAGGGTTTCGGATTTTTATAACTTTCTCTTTTGTCACGAGCTTGGGAGAATTACATTACATTACCTTACACCACCTGCATCTCCGTGTTTAGAGCCACTTGGCTCCTTTCCGGTTTGGATGGATGGAGGTGAATTGCATTTTTTAAGGACAAAAACATATAACAGGGACAAAAAAATAATAATATTGAAAAATAAAGAAACATACACTGGACGAGAACAAACATAAGTACAACACGGAGACGAAACAATATAAAAAATACACAAAAAAACAAAAAAAAAGAAGAGTCATAAGTTGCCGGAATTGTGTATCAGTCTGGGTGGATGCGCGCTCAATGCTGTTCCTCTGCAATGAGATTATTCTCATCTCATGCAGCGCATTAGGAGTCGAAGTCGGGTTCTTGAGAAGTTATTCGTGAGAATGTTTTTTAACCACTGTAATTTATTTTCCACTGAAGGAGTTTGGAAATGCCAGGAGAGGGTTAACGGACATTTTGTGGCATAGTGCATTGGATCTCCTTCTTCTCCGCACGGGCAATTGTCATGTGTTCGAAATTGAAGAGATGAAGGTATGAAGGGAAAGGCCCGTGTCCTGTAACGAACATAAGGTCTTCTCTATTCCATTCTACTGACTTGTTTGAAACCCTAGACACTATTTCGTATGTACTGCGGCCAGTTTCTCCGTTATCCCACTTATCTTTCCAGATGCTTAAAGCACCTGGCTTTATCTCAGATTTCAGGTAGGAAAGAGGCTTAGGGAGGAAGAAAGGACCTCCTTTTGTGGTGGCTTCTTTGGCTAATTGGTCTGCGCATTCATTGCCTAAATAACCGACGTGGGCTTTAAGCTATCTCAGGTGAATGTGTTTATGGGAACTCGGGGGAATAATATTCTATATATTTTTTTTATTGCAATCACTTATGTTTTGTGGTTTTTCCATTACCAACATAAATTTCGCGTCACCTTAAGTGGCCCACCACCTAGCCTCAGGGGTATGCGTTCCACAGTTTGGTAACCTCTGATCTAGACGAATGGAATTTGGCATGTAGTGTTTGCAACAAAATTGTTGACCTTTGTCAAATTTTGAACGAAATCCATCAACAGAAAGTCCGTTTGCATATGATCACGATAATTCAATACCGCAGCAAGCTAGGTAAATGAAATTTGGTTTTATGACTTTGACACTAAAATTATAGACCTGTATCAAATTTTGGGCTAAACCATTTCATGGGAAAAGTCAATAAAGTATATTTGATTTTTTTCAACAATACAACGAAACTAAAGACATAACACACCATACGTGAATGTGAAGCGGATAATTCTTCCGCTTGGTGTTTTTCGTGAACTTGTTGGGGAAGGGGGCTTCTAATAGCGTAAGAAACGGTATATTAACCTATTTATCGGTATTGGTACTGCGGAAGAGGTTTTGGGGTGGCAGCAGAGTGCTGGCTTAAAGAAAGGGAAGGTGGCGGGTTCGAAACCCTATTCAACCAAAGGTCCGCTAAGCACTTGAAATTTGTCAGGTCAAACATATATCCACTCACTGGTGTGATGTTAAAGTTGGAAGAGAAAGCTTCTGAACAGCTCAAATTTAATACGTCAGTCCAAAAATATCCCACAAGTAGTAGCTTCAAAGCATAATTTTAACACCTTCACTCCAACTCTGAAATTTGCATTATTCAAGTGTGATCCACTGGTGGTATAAGCCAGCGTAAAAGTGTATCAGAGAAACATCAGTCCATTTTTTGTGAAAATAAAGTTCTCTGGACGAAAAAATTGAATACTGACTAAAGTAAAATTGAATAAAAACTGAATATTGAAAATTGAAACTTAAGCATGTTGATAAAAAGTTTACGAGTCTGAAGAAAGAAGGTAATCGAATATTGAGGTGACTAGAAGAGCAAGTGTACTGTGTGGTGCATTTAAAAAATAAATGACCTGAGCTTCTTTACTCTTGGGTAATCTTCTTTTTATTTTTGTTTTGCTGAAACGCTTTCGAGCCACCTGCTAACAACGCAATTACATTCGTCTTTCCGAAACGTAACATTTTTTGAGGATTTTATTTGAAAAGTCTCAATCTTCGAAGCAATTATCTTGCTTTTTTTATGAAATGTTTAAACAATTTCGCTTGTAAAAACTGTTAAAAGGTTCAGAATAATTATTAGATTTTTTTTGAATTTTTCTTAAAAATAATTATATACAATTTTCAAAACCCATTATGAGATAAAGTGCTCATCTAACCATTTGAAGACTTTGTTATTTTAGTCTTCATTGCTGCATTTATCAATGACTTTTAACCCGATGAATTGTCATTCCTGTTAAGCCATTACAACTATCCTCTCCGGATTTTCAAGATGTTATTGCATTTATAAAGCAGAATCGTTGTCATTTTGCATCTATCTTCATAATTTGTGTCTCAATGGACCCTGAAGTCATTACAAAAATTTCGCGCATTTTTTTAAATACCCTTTTGAAAATCGGATTTTTTTATTATTATTTTATTTATTTATATTTTTTGGAAAGGGAGCATTTCTACTTGAAATTATATACTGAATCTCAATTACAGCAAATATTAAATTATCAAAAGTAAAATATTAAATTACTGTCTTTAGATTATAAATGTATTTTTCTTCTTTTTTATGAATACAGCTATGTTAGTTTATAGATTTGCTTATAGAAGGGAGGTCTTGTCTCTTTGACACCAGTGGCACCTTCACGCAAAAACAGAAAATACATAGAAAAACACGTAATGAACTATGTTTTGATCATTTCTTGTTTCCCAATATAAAGGTCTTTATAAAAATTTGACATGTTTTCGTTTTTATTTAAATTTTGTAGATATATTTCGGGCAGTCCTTATAAGACTACAGTCCACTACTACTAGTAGTCTTATAAGACACTCTTTGAAAAATAAAAAAAACTGTATCCCGAAATTTTTAACTTCGATGATAGTTATTCATTTCTTTTATCATAAATAACGTTTAATGGAATGCTTAACAACAAATCTTTACATAAATATTATTTTGAAGAAAGCGAAAATTGGTTTCCAAGAACTTAACTTCCCATTTAGGATTAAATTGTTTGAAAACTAGTTTCAATTAGTTTTTTGAAAAAAAATCGTTAAAAAATGCTGTTTTAAAAACTTGTTTATGCATAAAATTTAAAACCAATTAATTTTATAAGATTTCGATTATTTAGATAATTGATTCGATATTTTAAATTCTATTTCCTCGTAGCATTAACAACCACAAATTATGAGAAATCAACATGTTGCATCGATAATAAAAAAAACTATCAAATCATGTTGAGCATAACACATTCCTTGAGTTAAGTGTCTGCTTCCATCTATTTGGAGCACACAGAAAAATAATACCGTCTAACAGATTTCAGTGGAATCAATCTTTTATCCACTCCTATAAAACTATCTTTCGGATTGCAGAGCAAGTCAATTTAGTACATATACTTCGACGATTCATAGCGAAACACTAAAGTAAAACAGACGGGATCTCGAATGCAATCTTTCGAAAGAAAAACCTCAATACCTATTCGCTAGACGATGATGCAAGCTATTACTTGGTTCGTCGCGTCGAATCAATCATTGAAGGAATGTGTCTCCGAGGGACCGTCGAAAAGCACAAACTATGTTTCCCTAAGACATTTTCACTGTATCAAACTAAGTGGTGCATTTAAAAAAACGCTGCTAAGTAACATCAAAGAATTGTGTGTTGAGACTTCTGTAGATTCTTTGAATCACTACAGGATTCTTGTGTTTGCTCGCGAAGAGTTTTGCCAATTACGTTATTTGAACTCTTGTTCCATAGTTTACTTATTTCATTAGAAAGTGTAACGTGATTAAGTGTTCAACTATGCTGGGATTCACTCTCATACTTTTCAGGGTTAAAAATGTTTTATTAGAAGTAATTTTCGTGTTAAAATGAAATGCTTATCATCTCCAGAGTACTTCTTTTATTTTAACGTGATAATCAAATCTCGTATGATATTGAAATCCATCTCAGCAAATTCTCATATTTTAAGCTCTTCGGCCTATTATTCCATTCCTACAATAGTTTTGTTTACTGTAATAGTAATCAAGGAGCCTTTTGCGATATTTACACAGATTCGGTTAGTTATGAAGTTTTTTCGTGTGAAACGTCTTTGGCAATACTTTTTTTATCCAAATATAGCTACGATAAGAGCTCGATGGAAAGACATCTGGGAAAGTTGCATAAATTTATTAATTCTTTTCATTATCGATTATTAGAGTTAATGTGTAGATAAAAGGTTAATCAGGTGCATTTATTTAGTTTGCATTTGATCATCGCATCTAAATTGTAAATCATCTCCAATGTTTTCTATATTGAACAATCCTGCATTGCCTGTGCTTCGGATTTATTTAATTTGGTTTCCCATATTAGCATGGTCTTGAGTCTATAAGAGGCAAAGAGGATTATAAATTTTGGACCCATAATTTGGAACCATAGGCAGTCGAGGATAATCTTAACATCTTAAAAGCACACCTCCGTCATTTGGCCTATATCAAACGTATCCAGTTTAATATAGATGTAGGAAGACTAAAAAAAGAAATAAGAAATTAAACTATATGACATATAAATGAAAATCAGTTCCATTGTATATGAATACAATTCTGATTCCAGGCGCAGGGATGTGGAGTAGTGTTCTGTATAAGAATGCAATGACAATGAAATTCAAGATTATATAAAAGAAAAATGATGCACGATGATAGGAGTACAAGAATACAGTGAATATGTTCTGAGATTGGAAACGAAAGTCATTGTGTTGTAAATAATCTCTCCAATAAATATTCTAACTAAGCCACTACAGTGGCCATGAAATGATATTTGCTCATGTGCACTGTTCGTTCTGTTGGCAGGGGACTCTCTGGAGCGTCTGTAACCTTGAGACCGTCGGTCGAGGCAAGCTATAGCTGAGATATTTTGTGGCACTCTGCTTTTTGCTCTTGTAAACGATGGAAATTGATGAATAGATGGGACAAAAATTATACGTAATATTTTTGGCAAAAACTCTCAGGAAATTTATTAAATGTTTATGGAGATTAATCTATTGAGATAGCGTACCATATTAGCACAAGATATTTTACGATATCTCCACGATGTTGCCACGATTTTCAAAATGCCGCGCAAGATCGTAAAGATATCGTATAAATAATTGTAGGGCATCTTGTGCTGATAGGGAACTAAAGAAAGCAGGTCTTTTCAAGTGGAGCAAGCATCAAAACGACGGCCATGAAATCTAAAAAGGATGAAAGGAAATATTTCATGTATTGATCAAAACAACAACGTGTGCGCTTTTCTTGTGCTTTCCGGTCGTCGTTTAAGTGCCCAGATGATTTCTGATTAGGGGAAATCTCCTGTCCACACGTTTCTGATAAAATATTTGAAGTTCAGAAAACTGGGCCCGGAAATTGTATCGTAGTCCTGTACATTCAGAAGTGATTGTCTGCAAGTTTATGGTCATTCATCCATCTCTTCACTAGATCACCCTGCCTAGTCACCAGATTTAGCCCATGTGACTTCTTTTTGTTTTTGAAATGCAAAATGGTCATGGGGGAGAAGCGGCGAGATAATGTGAGGATAATAAAATGTAAAACTACAAGGAAGATTAAGAGTCTGACTTCAGAGCATTCCCAGGGATGTTTTAAACAATGGAAAAGGAGATGGAACAAGCACATTATTGGAAACTGGGTGTATTTTAAAGTTTGATGTATCCTAAATTTTGCAAAATAAAGTTTTTATGACCTGAGCCCTCTTATTTATTGAACATAATGTGTCCGAGAAGTGGCCTCACTCCATTCTGCACACTTCAACACCACACCAGGGAGAGCGCATTTAGCTAGTAATAAAATTTGATATCTACCAATCATACATAAACAATGTATCTACGGTAAAATTGGGTGTCGGACACACAACTACCCAAACCTGAACAAAACACTTAGTCACTAGGTCACTGCGGACTTCTCAGTGCCTCTATGAAAGAAGATATATTGTCACTTAATGTCACTTGCTTAGGAGGGCTACACAAAATACAAGGGAATAAATAGCCAATTGATTTCTTCTACTTCATTTTAATTTAAGAATGAAAATATTTATATTTGGATAATATCCTCGAAACAGAAACTTTCAAGAAACCTGCTATATCTAAGCGTAATTTAGTTTAGTTATATTAACATCCCATTTTGAAGCAATACGAGGGCTATTTTGGGACGGACCTTGTAATTTTGAATCGCGGTCAGATGACGAGAACGACACATGAGCTGGCATCCTCCCCCTTTCCAAACTTCCGCACAACACCATCGAGTGGACCTTTGGCCCCCTACGCATAATTTAACGTGCAACACGCCCACAAAACGACAGACAGGGTTTCGAGCTTTAAACCTTCCGGCTCCGAGGCCAACACCTTACAACTAGGCTAACGCGGCGTGACTATATCTGTAAGTGATCATTGAGGGTAGCTAACATGATGAATGAATTCTGAAAATGCTGTTAAAGGAATGCCCGAATCACCTGAAAATACTTTTTTTTATACGAACAAGCCCTAATATCGTTATGAAAAAAGTCACGGACTTTGACATCATCACTCAGTTATTCCATAGCATCACATTTTGCGAACCTTTATCAGACACCAGATTGCCGTGAAGTGGGCTATATTTCCAAAATACAGAAATCACACTTACCTTAAGTATTGCATACCTATTCGTCTGGAAATCACGTAGCTTAATTTCCTGAAGATTTTAAATAAATTCTTGTTAATGCATCAGCATTAGAGAATTGTTAAAAGTTTCCATTTTTCCAAAATACAGGGCGGTCATAAATTATTGGACCCATTTCAAAAATTAATAAAAAGACTAATGATTTTACAACTGCGCTTTTTTTAAAATGAGAGAACAAATAATTTTTTTTTCATATATTTGGCGTACTATTACGGCGTTTTAAATTTGCTGCAGCGAGAGATTTCTACACGCAATGGCTACCGATCAACAGAAGTCGATGAGCGTTTTCTAGTTTCCTTTTTTAGTTTATCTTGAATATCTCGAAAATTATTGTAAGCTAATCAATTGTAAATCGAAAACTGAATAGCTTTCGATTTACAATTGATTTAACGAATTAAAGAGAGTAAAATTCCTTACAAATACATGCTTTCACTTTTCTTCTGACTTTAAAAGTTTCTCAGATAATGGCTCTCAAAAATGAGAGATGTCTAGTAATTTACGACCACCTAGACCACCGTAACGGCGCGTTTCCTATCCGAAAAAACTGTTTAAATTGCGCTCTCATTTTAAGAAAAACCTTACTAGTTATTTTTTATTAATTGTTGAAGCTGGTCCAATAATTTATGACCTTCCTGTATATCTCAACCTCAATATTCTGGCAGTTATGTTTGTTAGTTTCATTAGATAAGTTAGATCGCTTCAATTTCACTTGAAGTAGAATGGTAAAGATGATTTTCCTGATGCATTTACGGATGAATCTTATGATGCTTTCAGTATATCATAGCGAAGTTAACTTAACTCGAAATACTTCGGAAAATTAAATAACTTAATTTTGCTGTTATTTGCTGTAAATTGTTTTATTATAATCATTAGCCAACGAATATATGCTTGACAACATATGCTTAAAATATTTTTTATGAGGGTCATTCTTTAAATTTGAATCGTTAGTGTCAATAAAGTATTTTTATAAAACTTTTGGATTCGTAATTGTTAATTAGTTCTTTTAAATAAGCAGCATAGATCACATAGTGAATCCAAGATATCTGTTTGAAAATAGGTTGCTGAGCGTGCCATAAAAGCGTATATTATGCACCTATATTTTATGTTCTTAACATAATCACTTTTACTGGCTTTACTAAGCATTGAATAAATGATATGAGGAATTTCTACAAATTACTGTTAAATGTAGCTTTATAAACTTGAGCATATATTTTGTGTATGCCATCCTGATACAATGGATATATTATATCCATGCATCCAAATACATTTATTTATTTATTACCCACGCAGACCCACTAATCCATAGGGTATAAAGCGTAATCCAAATACATCGAAAACGCATGTACAATTGAAAGCCAATAGAGTGTCTATATATGGAGTACCCACAGCGATTCAGCCTACCCATAGATACGGGCCAGCGGGAGTGTCTGTATATGATAATATGTGCTTTGAATCCCGTGAACACCAAAACATAATAATGGAGTCAGTTTATTGTCATGTGATACACGTCAAATGTCACGTGCCAACTTGATTTTGAGAGCCTTTGCGCATCTAGTAAGAACAAAAGAGCTTGACGTCAGAAAACAGCAAGCAGCTGGGTGTTTAATGACAGGCGCAATTAGTTTGTCCTATGATTGACTTTAGATTGATGTTAAAAAATTAGGGTATTATAAAATTCTTGATGATGAAAACTATTTCTATGAATAAGTGACACTATATTAATGAAATTTATTTACTCAATATAAAAATTTATTTACATAGAAGGATATTTAAAATTCCTATGCATTTTGTAGACAGCTAATGAATTCAATGTCTAATCGATCCAGTTTGTCATCTATATTTGAGCATGCAATTAGTTATACTGCTTCTCGTCTTTATTATTAATTTTGAGAAACATTCTATGTGCTTAAGATAATGAATTGTTGCCATGAATGAAGTGAAGAATAATTAAGCTTGTCATTTTACGTGTCTTCAACGCTTTCACATATCTTTCAGTCTATAAACACAATGAATCGATTAACTGATGTACAAAGAGCTCAATAAAATTGGTTAAATTGGGTGTCTGAACTGAAGTGAAAAGAAATTAGCCACTCTGCCTTCCAACAAAAGAAAATAAGACCTTTTGAAGAATAATGACAAAGATGATTCATCACAACTAAGACCTGAATAAATTATTCGAAATATATAGGGGAGACCGGGGATAGTTGTTACAATATTTTTTAAAACTTTTTTTAAAAGAAACTATTGTAAGCATTTTTAAGAAACAAACTTTAAAATTTACTCTGATTATTAGCGATTCATGACATATATTAAAAACGATTAGATAAAGATAATTCAAGGCCATTAAAAGTTTTATACATGTATGTACATTGCAACATTTTACCCCATAATGGGGTATGTTGTTACACTAGATGGGGTTAATTGTTACATAAAATATGTTAATCAATAAAAACAAATATAATATATTTTTCTTTCAAGTTTGTTATTATTTTATAGTCTCTATAGAATAACGATAGGCTTGTGTTCTTTTCTTCATAAATTTACTTAATTTCATAAGTTATTCTGATGAGTTATCATCATGATCATTATCTGAATTATAGTTTTTGCAAATATATAATTTGGAAAGACAGAAGAATCATTCCGTTTCCTTTGGCCAAGACCAATGTTGGTAAATTGAGATGAGATTAATGTCTGCCCAGAATAAGTAGTGCAGGTCTCTCTTTGGTGACTCTGGTATGTTTTATAAAATGTCTCAGGAAGCTCTGAAAATCCTGCACATTCATCCATTCATATTTATTTGATGAACCATTACTTCCTTGAGGTGGATTTGGATGGAAGTGACGTTTAAAGATTTTCCAAGGAAAAACAAAAAATGAGGAACCGAATTGCAATTAGCACTAACAACAAGAGCTATGGTTACCAAACTGCCTCTTTCGACAGTTGTCACGGCTCCAACATGTTTGGTACCTTTCCTGGCAATTGCTTCCTTGGTTTCTGAACCGTTGTCACCCCAGTCTCGTCAACGTTGTAGATATCTTGGCGCTAGAATTTGAATCTGTCGTTAACAGGGGCAAAATTGGTGAAAAAGATTACAACATCGTTCCTATTGAAATTCGTGACTCTACTCAGGCTCGTCGCTGAGTTTTTGTAGTGACTCTACTCAAGCTCGTCGCTTAAAAAACAGCTTTTTGTTAATAGGCTGAAGACTATCTTTGAGATTTCACGGAAAATTTGTGATGATCTTCAACGTTCTTGACTGATTTTTTTGTGTGTCTTTTGTTAATAGTTTTCCTTTGCTTATTTGTTTCGAGTGTTATTTGAATTGGTTTGGTGTGCTTTGTGTCGTTTGACTTGAGAACCACTTTAATGAGGTTATTAAGTGGCACTTTTAGGCGACTATTTGCATTAGCAGCTATTTAAGTGTGCAGTCGGGATTTATTTACAAATTTTTTACATGTGACTGAATGTTATTGTTATTTCAAATTATTTTATTTTATTTGTTTATTATTAGTTTGATTTTAGACATATCTGTAATTGCATTTTGTATTTTTACATTTTGTTTTGAATTTGATGTTGTAATTGGTATAAGGGTTAGACAGGAGAGCCTTTCGGAACGGGTATTATTATTATTATTTTTGGAGTCCTGTGTATTAGTTAAAAGTTTTTATTCGATTTTTCGTATTTAATATTTGAATTTTTTGTGGATCTTGTTGTTTAAGGATTCTTTTACTTTAAAATGTATTTTCGTTTGTATTAGCAATTGTACTATTGAGTTTTTCTTTTGAAAAGTTTTGGTTGCTTTGGTTTGTTAATCTTGTTTTTGTGTTTTGTTGCACCCGTTGGTACTTTTTTGTGTTTAGTTTGTTTTGTTTTGTTGTTACTGATTTTGTTTTCCGCTACTTGCAAGTAGCTAAATGCCTTATACCTTCCAAATAGGAAGGTGTGTATCTGGGATTTTATTTATATGTTTAATAAATGCTACTCCAGGAGACTGGGGAGGTACTTTGTGGCCTCCCTGGTGCTGGGTTTCACTCTTCCCCGTCCATACTTGTAGACTCTAAACCCAATGGGTGAGTCGGTGGACGTGGGTCATGGTCATGGTGAGGCTCGTGGTTGGAGGAGTGCGGAAAGAAATAGATTTCTTATGCTTCAGAAAAGTTTACAGCCAGTCATTTGCAGCACTTTTACATATACTCCAGCCCACTGGGATTTTATTTGATTTTATAATATGCCAGAAGTAATGTAATATGCCAGTGATTTAACTTTCGCAGTAGAAAGGCCGTAATACATCTTCGAATCACTGTCTGTGTTCTGTAGAAGTTTCACCTCCTATTCCTGTAGAGGTTAATTTTTTATAAACAACGCTAGGCAACAGTTGATTCTGGATCTGAAACGAAAAGGGCTCATTAATGTAACTTATATGCAGAACCTATATGAAATATCTTTAAAAATTAATACATTTTTCCTATATTGTTTAATTATTCGATTAATTTCATTTAATTACTCTTAAACTAACTAAATTATAATTGATTAGAAATACAACTTACCATCACCAGCAGTTTTCACCAACTTACCATCACTGTTAGTATGTGTGTAATTATACTGTGTAAGCCTACGAGGCAATTATTCCAACACCGTTTTTTTAATAAATATATATTTTATTGTCCATGGATTCAATTTCAATCCTCGTCAAGATAGTGGTTTAATTTTTAATATCCTAAGGCATCTTCCAGTGGAATTTGGAACATTTTGCATTGCGATTTAGGATCGCATATTAAAAAGTAAGGTCAACAGATAGACAATTTAATGCTTATCATTATGAAAAAATATTTTCAAAATTGTTTATATTGCATAATAATGAAGTTTTATCTCAAATCAAAATAAAATCCTTAATTTTATTGAGACGAACTTCGAAATGTTGATTACAAAATTTGATAAATAAAAAGCATTATATTACGAGTACAAAAATAAGGCTTCTTTAAATGCATTAAAAATTATAATTTTTATTCATTGATACAACTATAAAATGAACTTTGTGGAACACAAAGAAATTTCAAGACTTGAGCTTCATAGACTTAGACAAGGTGCAGAACGGTAATCTTTGTAAACCAGGGATGCTATGATAAGAAAATCACTTAATAAAATTTTCAGCTTGGGCAACAAAAACGTTTTAGTCAACATCTCAAAAAATATTTTATTTTTTTAGTGCATTTAATATAGCTTTGTTTGATAATTTTATACACATACGTCATTTAATCGTTTTATAGTTTTCAGATGTGAATCATAAATGTGAAATGCAAACCACCAAACTTTAACCAAACTTTAGCTTTCTTAATGATTCCACTGGTTTCTTTTTCTACCGTGGTCTGAACAGAGGTACTTTCAATTCCAACAGTTATTACTTACAACTGAAAGTAATCAATAAACAATCAAATTGTTCATCTGCATTTGAATATACTTATTATTATTTAAACCCCAACGGAAGTGTTAATAAGCTATATTTAACACATTTCGTTAATTTTATTTGACAACATTCTCATAAAAACGATATTTTAAAAATAAAATGCTCAGTAAGATCTCGATTCTTCGATCACTATAAAATGACGCTGCGACTGTAAATTTTGCTGGCAAGGAAATTTATGTTGACAGATAATGATACTACTAGAGTAAAGAGACGACAATCCTGACGTCAATTAACTGTGTCGAAGTAAATCAGGGTAATTGATGTCCTTGGCTACTAAAAATAATTGCAAATATTGTTTAAAGTAGTTTTTGGTTGTTTTTACCATAAAAAGTATTGGATTCGTAAATTCTGTTTAAATGGATGTTTTCGTATGAAAAGAAGCTTTATTAAATAATATATTGTCCATTTTGTTTGCATTCTTTTTGCCATCTTTCTAGTCATTTCATTTTTCCATGTTCATTAAAATTCATATCTTGATTGGCAGAAAACAATTTTAAGAAAAATTTGATATGCCCATATTTAGTGATTATAATCGGATGGCCACAGATATGGAAGATACGACGCATGCGGTAACAGTTTCTGTCATTTCCTGTAACAATTTTGACAGATTATCAAACTTGTATATTGCTTTCTGTTTGACGGCATTAGTTGATTTATTCAAATAACAACTTTATACATTTTATCCGAATTACTGGTTTGCTTCCTTGTAAGTAATTCAAAATACTCATTACATTTAAAACGCACCATCTTCGTGATTCACAAGTTTTTCTTCTGTTTGATGGCACATTAATGTTTGGTTCTATGTAATCAATTCAAAACTCTTAATACCATCGAGGCGCACCTGATCATTAACATATTATTCCCTTAGCGAATATCTGATTTAAAACAGCTTTCAGTCGATTCAACAAAATCTTTTTCACTTGATGTTGCCGTAGAAAATCACATTTCATTGTTCCTTACAACACACTTCAAAAACTAAGCCATTTTCTTCACGCTCTGAAACAGCAATGCGTTTAGTGGAATAGGCTTTGGGCTGGCATGATGTCAAAGTCATAAACTTGTTAACCTATCCAAATTGTTTATAATAAGTTTAAACATCGGAATATTTGATATATTACATTTTTTTGCACTTTTTTGATTTTGCGCCTTGCATATGATGTGACATTCTAAAGCTTTTAAACCATCTAGCCATGTTTTAACACCGTTCAATTGGCGCAGAATATCTAACGGGTCTATTCTGGTACCCCCAGTTGGGTTGGGAGACGTCACTTTTTCCGCACGTTAACAACGGGAAAAGTGACGTCTCTCAACCCAACCGGAGGTACCAGAATAGACCCCCAAATATGGCTCTTGCTCCATAAAACACCTGATACCACCTTGAAAAACAATATTTTTTTAATTAATGAAATTCTTGTTCAGGTTAATTTATATTCAGATAAGTGTTTTTAGGTTTAATAGGCAAAATATAACGATATGCAGATGAATATACGAAATACGTATGATATACAGGGTGCCCACTTAAGTCCCTAATCACCCTTTTAACTACCGAATGGCTGCAGCTATCTTCATAAGAGTGGTGTCTAGGCATGGTAAAGTGACTATGCGCTACTGGATGAAACCACTTACAGAGCCACCTGGTGGAAAACGGTGGAGTTAGCGTTATTATCTCTAAAACGTTACAAGATAGAAGGGAAAAGTGAATTACAAAGTTGTAGAGCATCATCGATTTAGTACAAAAATACACCTTGTGGTCATGAATGCTTAGAACAGAATGCTTAAAATACGTATTTGTTTGTTCGCGATTTCCTACACTGACTTGTGACAAAATATTCTTAGAAAGAAAAAAAATAGTTATCACAAGATACCTTTATTTTCTATGTTCAAACTTCTCTCAGTCAGCTACATTGCACATCTGGACCCTTGCTTGATCTTCACGTTGCACACGGTGTAGCATAGCTGGTGTCACGTTGGCACAAGCATCCGTAATGCGTCGTTGAAGGTCCTACAATGTTGGCGGAGAGCTAGCATACACCTGCTGTTTGAGGTATACACATAGGAAAAACTACATTGGAGTCAGATCAGGTGAACGTGGAGGCCACTCTTGGAAACCACCATACCCGATTATTTGTTCCCCGAATTTCTCTACCAGGTAGTGCTTCACTGATGATGTTTTGTGCGCAGGCGGACCGTCATGTTGGAACCATGTTCTGGAGCTGAAAACAAACAAATGTGCATTTTAAGCGTTCTTTTTTTGCATTCATGACCATAAGGTGTCTTTTTGTACTAAATAGATGATGCTCTACATCTTTGTAATTCATTTTTTCCCTCTATCTCGTACCGTTTTAGAGATAATAACGCTAACTTCACCGTTTTCCACAAGGTGGCGCTGTAAGTGATTTCATCCAGTAGCGCATAGTCACTTTACAATACCTAAACAACCACTCTTATGAAGATAGCTGCAGTCATTCGGTAGTTAAAAGGATGGTAAGGGACTTTAGTGGGTTTAGTGGGCACCCTGTATACTCCTTCGGAAAAATACTACATAACAAAAAATTCCTATTTGTAGATTTTCTGTAACCTTTAGTGTGAACAAGATGTTTTACGATTTCAAAGGTTCTCTGCACAACCTTTTCTTCATACTTCCAAGATTCTATATAGTTAAATAACTTACATTTATACTTCATTAAGTTGGGAAAGAACCACCAAAGCAATAACTTTTAGTGGCCTTTTATTTTTATTTTTCATTTGAGTCAAGGGCTGAAAAGGTTAACGTTTTGCAGGAAAGTTCTTGTTCAAGCGATTCCGTAATTTTAATTAACCTTGACAATGCGAAAATGAGGCTCATCGGAAATCCTCCCTTTAACGTTCCTATATTTCCATACTGTATAGCACGTAGGGAGTCAGGTATGTATTCCACAAAAGCATTCCTTCCTCTTAAGCATGCTATGGAATAGTAACGGCTACACCGTTCCTGTTTGTTAGTAAATGACTGTCATCTCGGACCTTAGAGGTACCAGAACGATAGATATCAGAATTCGACAAGAATTTGTGAAAAAGGAGAAAATATGCGGATTCCAGTGTTTTCATTAAAGAAAAATGAATTTGAACGAGATGAAAATTTCAAAGGCCTCTTACATTATAATTGTTTCTTGTTTTAAAAGTTTTGCAATTTACTTTATTTTTTAATAAAATGCCTTATAAAATAAGATAACAATATTTTACGGTAGTTAATATCCTGCGTTTATGAAAATAAATATTAGACTGTAAATTGTCATTGCATTCATAATTCGAATGATATTAAGTCCCGATTACAACAAATAGTGAAGGTATTGGAGTTTATAATTCACTGTTTGAGCGTAACAACAATTAAATACTTTATTATATATACAAACAAAAAAACACCAAGCTTAACTTTGCAGCCAAATAGAAAATACACAGATAATTTAAAAATCACAATGTTAACAATACTTTCCTGATTAAGCCATAAGACACCATATCAGTAAATTATAAAATTGTTATATAACAATCTCTACTATATTTAATTACTGGTGTACAAAGTCTGTCCATGAACAAATGTGATTGCTTTAATATCGAATTTTAATTCAGAAACATTCAGTATATTCTTAAATAGATTATATTTTCATTTACAAGACAATTATATCTGACAGAGATTTAAATAAAAAAAAATTCTTGAATATCAATAGCTGAGATAAGAAAATTTTTATTGTTTTAAATTTAATCTTCTTATTTGACCCTTTTTATGTAGTTTCATTAACCTGCTTGCATAGACTATGCTATATTCTCTAAATACTAAGCAAAGTAAAAGAAAAATATTTGTCCGAGTTTTTCTTTATCGCTCGAAGTAATTCATTTGCTGCTTATATTTCTGATGAAAGCCATCGATCAAAAGCAGATCCAATAACACTCATCAATTTATCATTGCTGACTACAAAAGTTCTGTTTTCCAAAGCGATAATTCTGTCCAAAGTAATAAGAATTCTTTTTCATTATTATTAATATGTCATTAATTACCTCACTTGCATTGAGCATTGTGTTAAGCAGAGTCATTTACAACTTCTTATATGCTTAGTTTCAGAATGTTACTTTTATATTTCTCGGATACGAATCTAATTTTCTGTTTGATAAAATATTGTGAATAATGATAAATTAAAATTTTTTGTCGTGATAACGTATCGTAATATATCTAAAATTATCAAGCCGATACTTGTTTAAAACATAATAATCTATGTTTATTTTTAAGTATATAACCTGTAAAAAACTAAGATAATTTTTAAAGACAAATAAAATGATATAATGCAATATAGAAATTTGCACTAGCTTAATGAGCGCAATTATGGGACAGCTGTTTTATGCATAACGAAAAATAACGACGGAAGCCAAATTAAATTAAATAACTAAAACAATTTCAGCTAAATAACAGTAAGGTTTTGAATAGTCGTACTAAAAACTTTATACGTACTTTTTAAATGGGTAAGCGTATTGAATTTCTGAAGCATTTTAATAACATTTAGGAAGCCAAATTAAATTAAATAATTAAAACAATTTTAGCTAAATAACAGTATGGTTTTGAATATTCGTACTAAAAACTTTATACGTACTTTTTAGATGGGTAAGCGTATTGAATTTCTGAAGCATATTAATAACATTTAGGAAATGTAATCATTTTAAAATAATACAGCGTATAAATTAATAAAATAAATTTTTTATAGAAAGACTATATTTGACTTGCCAATTGTAATCAATCAACACTTTTCGTCTCAAATTTTCTCATTTGTTACAATTAGTTAAATTATTCCAACAAACACATTCAGCCATATAAATGCATTTCATGGTTTCAGAATCAGAGGGAAACTAGAAAAATCAGGTAACTAGCTAATGGAAAACAAATGAAACCCATGGAACTTGGGTCTAAGTAGCAGTCTTAAAAATGATGCTGCACGCGAAAAACCGTGAACAGCAGTTGACTTTCAATAATAAAAAAGAAGCTTCCGTGCCTCCCGAAAGGGTAATGGTAATGGAATTTTTTAGTTGTTGAACACGGGTTTCTTCTCAACAAATATGCAGAAATATTAGCTTGTTTAGCACGAATGTATAAATTATTTAATGGAAGCCCATGTTTTAACATTCGCAGTTACCTTAACATTCAGTGTTTTATAGCTTAACGAGTATAGGCCATGTGTGAAAATAATCAATAGCCTACCTTTGGAGACATTAAGGTAGCTAGCATACTTTTGATAAAAAAAATTACATTGGATTCCACTTCAGGAAATTGAGAAATACTTTCTTTAACAAAACATTACAGGTTAAACCCAAAAAATTAATTGCTTCAAACTTTGCAGGTAGTTAGGGGTTTCCAGTAAAAATAAATATCATGGAGACTGTCCCTTAAACAGTGTTGGATTGACTGAAAAATCAAACAAAAACTACCTTTGTCATTAATTAAACGCTTTTACTAAGTTCGAAATGTTTCAGTTTTATATGTATGTAAGGTTGGAATTTTGTGATCGATTTTTCACTCACTTCTTAATGCACTAGAGTTCTGAAATTTTGTATATTTATTGGGTCTTGATGAAAATGCAATATTTTTATAATTTTAGAGCTCGCAATTATCAGTTTAAAAAAAATCGCAAAATTACATTTGCACTCGGTAGGTTTCCGGGGCGCCATCTATAGTATTTTTGAGAACTAAAAGGGTTTAGACAGTAATTTAAGTGTTTCAATAAAAATAAGTATATCCTATTATAGATATTCTTAAAGAAATTATTGCTGGAATTAGTTGAAGAGAAATGAATTTAAGTTCGAAATATTTTTTGTAAGGTCAAAATTTTGTGATCAATTTTTCACTCATTTCTTAATGCGCTAGAGTTCTGAAATTTTGTATATTCATTGCGTCTTGACGGCATTGCAATATTTCAGTAATTTTAGAGCTATTTTCAATAAAATAATTGTTGGAATTAGTTAATGAAAAATTGATTCTAAAATCCCAACAATTTATAATGCTGAATTATGGCATAAATTAAAGACTAAAAACTAGAAAATAATAAATATAAAAAAACTTTAAAAAAACTCTTTTATCAATGCATTAAAAACGAAAAATAATAATTATTTCTCAAAATATGGAGGTTAAAATAAAAGTCGTAAAAGCATGAGGCGCTGAAAACGATGGGAGAAAGATATAAAACCAGCGCCTCACGCTTTTACGATTTTTGTTTTGACCTCCAAATTTTTGAGAAAAAAATTATTTTATTTCTTTTTTAATACATTGGAAAAAGTGGGTTTTTTAAAACTTTTTTTATATTTATTATTCCTCTTTAATTTTAAAGTAAATGAATTGTATAATTGAAGTTATTTTAGAGGTCAAAACTTATTAATAATCTTCTTCGTGTGTGTAACAAATACATTAAATCAGGTCTGTATTTTAAACTGGCAAAAATAATGGGATAACAAATAACAGAACTGGACTCGTTTAAGCCCATGATAAGAATATGGCTTACCTAATACAGTTTTAACACGATTGCCTAAAGGGTAGACATGATGTGCAAAAACCAGACACAATGCCCGACATCATAGTTGATTTTCTAGGTTTTGAACCAAGACTCACATGAGTACAACATTTCAAATTTAATTTCGTAAGCTTGAATGAACATCCGAAGAATTCTCGTACACAGCTTTTACATTTCTTAAAAATGTACAAGTTTGCTTTCAAACATAAAACTTTTTTTTGTCTTAATTTTTTCTAAATGGTCTTTGACCAACATTTTTGATGCCACGGTGGTCTAGGGGTAAGATCTCGACCTCGAAGCCGGAGAATTGCAGGTTCGATTCCACTGAAGATCCACCGTGTCTGGGGCCCGCTGCACCCTAAATCACACTCAGTGGCCAAACGCCCTCCCGTTGGTGCGGCGCGGAGGTTTGCAGAGGAGGTTCCAGCTCAGGTGTCGTCCTCGTCATCTGACCGCGGTTCAAAATTAATTAATTATCGGACCAGTTCCGATAAAAAACAACCAAATTGAAATCGGACTCTCATAGAAAGAAGTTCATCAAATGAATTTTGGGTTTCTCTAATGGGAAGAAATGAAAGGCTATTCATCGCAAATCCAGAAATGAGTTATATTTCCTTTAACATGAAAAATAAATGAAGGTTAGTGGTTTAGAAATAGTTTTCTTAACGCTGTAACAAACGAAGAACGTGAAGTAACCTGACTGTTGGTTATCGGAAGTGTATTATTTATTTTTTTCAATTTCAGTCCAATGCAGTATGAAAATATTTTGGGACTTGAATTAAATATACTGAAAGCAAAAAGTAGAACCATGGTCTGAACAACAAATTACTGAAATAAGCATTTACTAATAATTTTCAATAAACCATAAATTGCATGCCTTCCCAACATTTAAAAAAAGATATACTTATTATATTTTGTATCTTATATATTTGTCTGCGTTTTATAGTTTGTACTTGGCATCTGACCCATATACGCACGAATTATTCAACTTACGCAATAAACAGGGCCAAATTAAGCCCTCTTGGGGCCCTTAGGCAGTACAAGTCTTGCCCCCCTCCTTTATCCCCTTCCTCAACTTCCCTTTATTATTGATTTTAATTTCATCTCCATATTTGCAGAAAATTTGTACAAATTGAAAAAGCAAAACATTTAATTGCAGATAATTTTCGAGAGATTTGGTTTCAGTTTATTGTGCATAAAAAATGTAAAATTGAATTTTAAAACTAGTTTTATACAAAATAGTATTTAGTAAAAGATAAAACTTTTTTTAACACAATTTAAATATGGGATCGAACTTTCTTTAAATTGTAAAGCAACATATATTTTTTTTATAATTATAAAGCAACATAATGTAAAATTCACAGAAGGTAATTAATTCGGAATATTGTTAGAATAAGTTCAAGTTTAAACGATACTTGATTTCCAGTACATGAATATCCTCAAGTACATGGTCTTCATAAATTAAATGACAGCAATAAATTAAATTCCTTTGACAGTACCGCAAAAAATTCTTGAAGCCGCGGGGCTCCCCGACGTTGTGGGGCCCTTAGGCAGTTGCCTATTTAATATTCTGGCCCTGGCAATAAACTAGTTCAATAGCAGAATCAATGTTATTTAATTATAATTATTTAAAAGACATTTCTAATTACATATTCTGTAAACAACTGGAATAGTGTTTCATAAAATATTCTACATGATACACAATTGATTCGAACTCCATTTACTTTTTTCTTTCCATACTTCGTAAACCATGTTTCTGTTTCGTAAATTCCGCTAGGGTAATTTCCAGATAAACAATTTAATCCGATAACGGTGTAATATTATTAAGCGAGTCATGTGGCACTTTAATTGAAGCCAAACCAAATTACTGAGTGAAGCCTTGTGTACCAAAACAGTTCAAATCATTTCGGTTTGGGTGATTTACGAATTCTATTGCTTCAGTCGATTGAATCGACCGAAACCAATAAAAGTGCACAAACTGCTGCGACAGGAATACGAAGAGTTTAAAGGTAACTAACTCTCTTCTGAAGATTAGTACGCAATCTGGTTTGTTTGCTTTGTTCAAAAAAGGACCAATGGAGAATGAGAAGCATATTTTCTCTTTGTGGTTTCTGGAGTTAGTCATTCACCTAGAATGCAGAAAGAATATTTTCATAATTCGCAACCTTTTATTTTCCAGTATCACCTGAAATCTTATATTTTATTTCAAGCTGAAATTATTAATAAGCTTAGGATTATAAATATTTCTCATAGCTGATTAATGTTTGAACAACTCAATTTTATTTCTGTGTATACGTTTCTGTACGTGTATACGAAACTTAACGATTCCCTCAATTTTAACATTAAATCAATAGAACGGCGAGAAGTGATGTTCGTTCAAATAGTCCAAATATACTTCTGAACGATATTTATTCCAAATAAATGTCAACTAAGTATCGCTGTAAAATGAATTTCCTGCTTTCTCCTTACTAGTCAATTTGTGCTTCTAATTTTAATAAGAGTCTTTATTTATTATTATAGTTATATAGTCTCATAGTTCGAAGCAAAATTAAAGTTTTACTTAAAATAAAAAAAAACTCACTCACACACACAAGAAAAGCAAAGTTTCTGGTATACGCTAGTTCTTATGAGGAAAAAAATAGTAAACAAAACTGTATGTTGAAAACGAAGAAAACTGATAGAAACTTTTACTTACCTCATCTCCATGCATTAGCCGGTGTAGCTGGAATGCGATATAAATTTCACCTCTTTATTTGAAAGTGGCATTTATTTAAATTACTTGGGCCATATGACTAACACATGTTTGTTATAGAACTATATAGATATTTTTAAAGCGGAATTTTTTAAAGATGTCAATAATGTATAGAGAGACCAATAATATAAGAGGCCACAATAAAAATCAAATAGGTTGGTCTCAAAGCATAATTTGAATTAATGTTCTAGATTCGTATTCTTAGACTGAGCCATTTTGGTCGCAATGAACTGACACCATAATATTTCAATAAATTCAAAGTTATTTTACTCGCTTTTGACTCTTCTTCTTTCGTAAAGAATTTGTACAGTTGTTGGATTTATTTTGAATTTAAAACATAATTAGTATTAATGTTCTACAAACGTGGTCTTAGACGAACCGTTCTGGTGCAAATACAAAATGTCGCCAAATATTTTAAATCCATACAAAACCAGTTTACTCTGTTTTGACTGACTTTTTCTCGTAAAATAGCTATGCAGTATATACAAGTATAATTGCGGATTAATATATTATAAATTTTGTTAGAATATTTTCTAAATCTAGAAAAAGAAAACGATGTCGTGCATCGTTGTGAAGCGCCATTTTTGTCGGTAATACAATTACGCTTTTCTATAGTTATATCGATGATGCAATTAAAGAAATAACTATTGATAAAATAAATTTGGATAAGAAAGCAAGAAATCCTTTAACAAAAGGCACGTAATTCATTTGCCTAATTGTTTTTAGGCATTTCTTCCAGCTGATGCAAATAAAAATAATTTAGAAATGTCTTTTTAAGCAACGATTCTAGTATCAAAGTCTTAAACGCATTGAAGTAAAATAAAGCAGATCATTCTTCGTGTAGCGCAGGGAAAAGCTGTTTTAGGCTGATAAACTGAGAGTGAAGGTGAAACAGCACGGCTAATAAGGAATAAATATGCATGATGGAGCAGGAGCGAGGGTAATAAAGTGAGTAATAAAGAGGGCAAAGTACCTCATTTCAAATAAAAACCTTAGAATGATTTCCCACTCTTGGGTATCAACATGCAATTCACATTCGTGTAACTTAATACTTCATTGCATAATGTTTAAGACCCAGAGCTACGTCCATTCCAATGATAGGAGCTAATTTTTGGTAGAATATGAAGATTTATGTAAATTGTATCACATAATATAAGGGATATATTTGTGGAGTTTTAAAAAGTGGAGTAATCAGATCGTTCTAAATTTATGGTTATACTTCATTTCATAATTTATTTATTTATTCAAAGAAAGCTCACTACAGAGATGACTCCATTTACAGAGTGCATGATCAAAACCATACAAAAAATACAAGCCACAAAGTGAATTAAAACACAAAGAAAAAAGTAACTGCAGGGAATACAAAAGCTCAAAACCACATTAATTATAAAAATGTAACCACGTAAATGTTTTAAAACGAAAACACGCAATTACAAAAGCACTAAAAACACACTGAGGTTCCAAAAGTCCATGTTGCATACCGTCACATTACAACTATAAAAAAATCCCACAATTTTTTTTTTTAAATTTAGAACATAACATTAAAAAACCATTAAAAAAAGCAAGGTTCAGAAAGTCAAATACACACAAACACTAGATCAACGCATAAAAATCTTAATATGTATAGTCAAGAGTAAGAAAAAAAAAAGAAATCAGGTCATGTATTTAAAAGTTGAAAACAATTCGATTTAAAAACAGTAGGAGACATATGATAAATGTCCAGTTCACCAGAGATCCTGTTAAAAGTCTTATAAAATTTATATAACGAGAACCTGTTAATATAATTAAATTTAGAATACACATTTGGAAAAGAACTTTGGTTCCTTAAAGATCTGGCAGGCACAGCTAAATTTATAGCACTCAGTATATCAATACAATCGATCGAACCATTGATAACCTTGTAAAAGAAAAGAACACAAGAAACATCTCGTCTGGAACACAAACTAGGCATTTTAAACATATCACGTAGACATGAAGAAGATATATCTTGTAAGTAAATTCCATTTTTCTTGTAAAGCAAATATAGCAAGAAGTTGCTTTGAATTCGCTCAATAATTTCAATTTTAATACGGTAATTGGGATCCCAAATAATACTACAATATTCCAGACTGGATCGTACATGAGAGTAGTATAAAACCTTCAGGGCAATTTCACTCGAAAATTCCCTAGTTTTGCGTTTAAGAATTCCAAGCCTACAATATGCATTAGAGACCCTGGAATCAGTGTGTTGGGAAAAATCAATTTTAGTGTCAAAGATGATACCTAGATCCGTGACTGAATCTGAGCGTGTTAGAACAAGATAATTAATTTTATAAACATGCTTCAAAGCCTGAGATTTTCTAGTGTAACTAAGAATACTACATTTTTGAATGTTCAGGTGTAACTTGTTGTCTGTGCACCACTTAAAAAGACAATCAAGATCACTCTCAAAAGGACAGAATCTAGATTGGAATTGATTGAGCTAAACAATTTCAAGTCGTCAGCAAATAAAACGCACACGGAGTACTTAAAAACACTAGTAAGATCATCATTGAATAAAGTAAAAAGCAGAGGTCCAAAATTAGAGCCCTGTGGGACACCGGAAGTACCCGAGAACTCACGTGAAACAGCATTATTAAAATAAACGTAGAGTGTCCTATTACTTAAATAAGAATGAAGCCAATCCGTCAGGTTAACATGAAAACCAAGACCATGTAGCTTATTTAAAAGAATGCCAAAATCGATAGAGTCAAAGGCCTTCGAAATGTCGGTGTAAATAACATCAAGTTGTGAGCCAAGTTGAAATGAAGAAATAATCTTATTTGTCAACCAAATACATTAGTGGCAGTTGAACGTTTAGGAATAAAACCGTGTTGAGTGTTGGAAAACTAGGCCCATTTCAGTGATACGTATTAATTTCTGACAGATTATATAAACCGTATAAATACATGTAAAAATAAGGAACGAAATAATGGATTTTAAAATAGGGTATTCATCGAATCATCAGATATTTAGTTTTAACCCTTTCAGCCCTATGGGCATATACGTTCCGGAGATTAGACTTGATCCCCTATTAGTAAATAAATTACATTTTTAGAATTCTTTTATGTTTTCAGTGTTTTTAAGTAATTAGGGAATAAAATTGTGACTAAGAAACTTAGAAAGACCCTCAGAGTGCAAATGGCGGACTTATGTTTTTGCAACAAGATTAGTATTACGAAGGTGTAAAGTTGTTTCCCTGACATTCTAATCATATGGAGGGAAAGAGAGTTTTACAGATATTTTACTGGAATATTCCCAGTCGATTATGCACTGGTTTAGATTAGTTATATTAACGCCCCTTTTTGAAGCAACACGAGGGCTATTTTGGGACGGACCTCGCCATTTTGAACCTCGGTCAGATGGCGAGGACGACACCTGAGCTGGCGCCCCCTCTCCAAACTTCCACGCCACACCAACGGGAGAACTTTTGACCTCTACGTATGATTTAACGTGCAACAGGCCCCATACGCGGCTGATCTTCAGTGGAATCGGGTTTCGAACCTGGAACTCTCCGGCCCCAAAGCCGAGACCTTACCACTAGGCCACCACGGCCTGATTATACACTGGTGTCCAAAAATAATATGCAATTTTGAAGATGTTTACAAAATTGGACTTAATATGGATACTGTTATTCGCAATCAGTTTCTGAGTATCGTGGTATATATTATCGTCGCAACTCACATTTTACAGTGAAGATTCGGTCACGAGGGCAATTAGGGGGACCACCAGAAAGGTAAGAAGGCGAAAATGGAATTTGACCCATCCTGTTTCACAGAAAGCTGTTGACGAGATGTAACTTTTATCAATGGTTATGGTTTAATGTGCATAATATTTACATGCATTTTCGTAAGCATAGCACAAATATTCGGGAAGATATAAATGTTTCTTTAAAAGATCCCAAATTTTTCCGCATGTGTTTTGTTTATAACATGCAGAGTTTTCACTCCAATTATTCCAAATTTGCAGAACATTTGACAATATGCTATAGAAGTATTGTATTAAACCTTGAAGTAAATACGTTGAATATTACAGGGAATATGAATCGTCGAATTGTAATTTAAATCATGTATTTAACTTATAAGTATATATGAGTATTCAGGATATTCAACTTCCATAAGATTCAATTTTACTGTTCGAACTTTCAAGTTTAAAAAATATCAATTTGTGCAAGATTCCTTATCATTAAGCTTCTCTTAGAGTGTACCGAAATTCACGAAGTTGCAATGCCGATATCTTTCTGAATACTAATGGTGTTGAACTGAAATTTTTATATAAGTTGCCCTATATATCTGGCTCTGAAGTTATAAAAAAAACAATTAAGTTACGTTTCGCACATGCGCAGTAAAAAATTTATTTACTACAAATGCTCATGTTTCTTGTAATATTCAAATGTTTTAAAACAAATTTTAATATATTGCGTCTTTTATATATTGTCATCTATTCTGTAAGTTTCGTACAATTTGGACACTAAATAATAAGATGGTTGAATCAAAATAAATAAAATAATAAAAAATAAAATGTATTCTGATAAATGTATGCTAACATATAAATAAATGTGCAAACATTACAGAGTATGGCATTTCCTGAATGTGAGGGCGATAATGATAAGTGTATATAAAATGTTGTTAATTCTTTAAATTCATTTTTTGTGGTTTAAAACACATATATTTTGAATATAAACATCTTTATTCTCTAAAATTATAATATTTTCCCTTTTTTATAAAAAAGAGTAACACAATGAGTTTCAGCTGTGAACTGATTTAATATAAATTAAAATTTTCTCTTTTTCAGATTCCCATCTGCTGTATAGAAGCCCCATTGGAATGCTAGTTCATCCTTTCTCATGTTGAAGAAACACAAAAGAATATTGCGTACATATTTTTCTCTGAAAGAAACTTCAGAAACAATCAAATCTTTTTTACCAGAGAAAGTCTCTTTTTATAAGAAACAAAGCTAATACTTTAACAACTCTTGTCTTTTGTACGTTCTGGAAAAATATTTGAATAACCCGAGAGAAAATGATTTTTAACTGAATAAAAACTAGAACTCGCTTCATCCCGCCTTCTCTTCTTACACAGCTGGCTTTGAAAAATCATAAATTAATAATAAAAAAAATCTGAAAGGTTCTGGCCTGAAATGAGGTCAGGCTTTTAAGGCTGTAGATTCGCAGTTCTTCACAAAAGTGTTTATTCATGCAAATCGGGATTGAAAATTTGTTCGAAGTCAAGGTGGAAGTAAAAAAGGAAATTCTGCATCTGTTTTCAACAATGATTAAGTATGTGTGACGCATTTTTCAAAATTTTAAAGATCGACAATAAGAATATCTGTAGCAGAATTTTTTTAAAGAAAGAGGCGGTGATTTCTAAACTAGAAGATTTCGTCCAAGTTTTTCTGGCTGTTTGTTTTGACCTTGATATCTAAAAGACCATTGACGATACATGCGACCAGATGAACGAATTTTTCTCGATCGAAAATATAGGTTTTCATAGCTTATCTATCTCATTTCACCCCAAGTAGAGTATAACATCAAAAAGCCATTACGGCTCAGCATAATCACAGTGTTTTCCTACGCGGGACACTCAATTGAGAATAAAATTGCATAGCACTTCGATTCGTCTTCGACCAAAATAACTCCAAGAATAGTGATTTTTGGCTTCTTCAGGAAAAGATCTCGCAATTCTTTCCCGCAAGAATAACTGTGATACATGCACATCTTGTATCAAAATAAATCCGATTCTATTTATATATTCTGGAAAAATTATCATCTTGGTTTAAATAGTTGTAATAAAATGTAACTAGAGACTCATCATGTAAGTGAATGATGCCGATGTAAAGTAAAAACAAATGTCGAGAAGTTTTGTAATGTCATTTTAAATTCAGTAGTTAAATAGAGAGCCTGGTTATATATATTGGATAGTTTTGTAAGGAAAGGACGATAATTTTTACTTTTACTCTTCATAGATGTAGACGAACAGTTTTCATATGAAAAGTAGTTGGACATTATAACTTTTTATATTTTCGAAAAAATACAGTATTGTTAAAAACTAAAATTCTAATAAACTTTTAGGCGAAAAATTTATTTGGGAACTATTTTAGCGTACTAACTATTATGGCTTTTTGTAACAAATGAACATAAAAGAGACGTAACCAAGTTTTGACTCAAACTTTCTTCTTAAATGTACGACGGAGAAATCAACCCATTTTTATAGCTATGGATGGATGTTTCCTAAGCAGCGACTCTATTTACTTAAGATAATACTAAGTCTGTCAGACTGTTGTCATTTCGTGCAATGAATTTTTAAACTGAAACCCTCAGTTTCTGAAACGAGTAGCGATATGTCCTTGGTTATGGTGACCCCGGCTCCCGATGAGTCCGGTGCGGACATCAGCACCAACGCACCACAAACTACGGCGAGAGAGGGGTCTTTGCCCCCTCCCTTATTGCCTAGCCTCAGCATAAGTGAGACTGACAACGACAACGAGCACTTTTTGTTTGAAATGGGCAAACAGCAGTCAGTGGACTCTTCGATATTGTTTCCACCGGTATACAACAACAAGAATGCTCTTCACTTTGGACGAATGCACTCGGAACCGGAGAGACCGTTGCCTTTAGTTGAGTTCCAGCCCTTAGAACAACAAAAGTCGACTGATTCAACAGAGCTAAACAACGCAACAGGATCTCCTCAGGCCAACTATAGATCTTGTCCCGAAATCAGACCTGAGATTCAAGTGCAGCCAGCTGCCCTCCAGAAGGAGATTCTTTATGAACGTAAGCACTGAATTTTGTATCTGTTATGAACTGAGGATTTTAAGTGGTAAACGTTGTAAATGCCAAAAATGAAAATGTTGGGAAATCTAAAAAACTGGTAACATCAGTGACCTCTTTACATGCTCTTTTGAACTACTTAGAGGACTACCAAACACTTTTCACGTTTACCATTTTATAAAGCATTGCTCATTTGGTATTTTAACGTGCGTTTTAAAGTTTTTGGCACTTCCGATGTTAACCACTTTCAGTCTTCAACTGATTCTTATCAGATTTGTGTTAGAAGTCTGTAACCCTGCACTTACATATTTGTATCATATAAATTTTACCTTTTATCAATTATTTTAATGATTACTTAGTTCAATTACTTTGTAAAATAATTTGCACAACATTTTTGACTTGAAGTAAGAAAGATTTTAAATATACATTTATTTTTTTATTGTGGGTTTAATTATATAGTTTTAATTAAAAAGTTAAATCCAACATCAGCGTATAAAATCATTTTATCTAGGAAGTCCTTTCACTTGCTAAAATATACTTACATAATTGAAGTTCAGAATTTTGAAAAAAATCAAGGAACAAAAGGTAAACTCAAAGAATTACCTCATGCAACATAAGCCATCCGCGTGAAATAGAATAGACCTTCCTCGTCGTCAACATGGGAGCTCAGCACCTGTCAAAATAGGCCTCATTACGGTATATCTCATGCAGTAAGTTAGCCTATTACTGGGTCATACGGGCCGCCATAGGAGCGGGACTGTTAAAGAGTTAAATACGCCCAACATAGGAGCGGGACTGATAAAAATTTAAACAACTCTAAGCTGGTGGGGGAGACGAGAACCCATTTGCGACAACTTCTGGGTTTCGTGCACGAACCTGCACGTGCTTGCCACCTGCAGGCTGAAGTATAAAGTGAGGTTCAAATTCACGATATAGCATACAACAAAGATAATGTTCCATAAATTAAATCCACGATTGTTAAAATTGCCACAATTAGTTTACATTACTAAAGTTCTTCATTTATCTTCTTGAATTGACAGTTCTTACTCCGCTTTGGTTTCTAACTTTCATTTGCTTCTTAAGTTATTTGACGTTAAAACTTACGTATAGACTACGATAACTTAGCCTTAATTTATCATTATTCTTTCTCTTATCTTTTCACGTTTTATTTAATGTTCTGTTTTAATGCTGCTTAGATAAAGTAGGTTAGGAATTGAAAGACGAGTTGTGTCTTTCAGAGAAATAGATTTTTAAAAGAAGTTTACTTTAATTTCAATGCATATTATAATAAATACTAAAACACATATTAAAAAAAATGACAGGCTGTAGTAGGCTGATGGAAGAGTTTTCAATAAGCAGTAAAGATAACGCATAGTGAGAGGGTATTAATAAATTAAAAGAGGAAATTAGCCCAACATTTCCACCCCGTTTCAGATAGATGACCCGTCTACGAACTCGTTCCAGATTTTTACCTTCACTGCAACATATTCCTCGCCAGTTGAAATAAGATCAAAATTACTCTAGTTATCGTGTTCGCAAGATAACATGGACAAAGTGTTATACATATAGAGAATGATTCAAAAATCCTTAGTCAAACTTAAAGGGTAGATTAGGCATGCATAAATCAGTCATTTTTAAGACAGAATATGGAATTTCAAACGCAAAAGGCGACTTTATAGGGGGTTCTTTACCAGAGAATTAAGTACAAGAAAACGATACATCAGATCAATTGTACAACACAGGTTTAAGGGAATACAAATTCACAACCAGCGGGAGTGATCTCCCCAAAACTTTCTCGTATCCGCCTTAACACGGGTGTGGAAAAAATACACCATCGCCAGTAACATACGCCATTCCTTAACACAGGTAGGGAAAAACGCGAGTATCGGTAGCGCCTTTTTTGTATGTGCTTCGTAAAATGGTCAAGAAACCGAATAGGCAATAGGAACGCCTTGTTGTCAACCGATTGAAACGAAAATTGGTCACAGATCTGCAATTAATGCTACCAGACTTCATACCAATTTTTATTTATCTAAGTTATAGCGTTTAAAAGTTATCGTGTTCACAAGTATGCGATTATACAAACCGACATACAGTCGACCCTTTGACGTATTCGGTGCAAAATTTGATACGGACCTACATTCCTGATGATAAAACTGTGTACTAAATTTTCTCTATCTAGCTATTTAAGTTCTTGAGTTATCGTGTCCACATAACACGGACATACAGACATCCCGTGGACGGATTTCGTCCAAAATTCGATATAAACCTACAAATTATGTGTAAAGATCACATACCACATTTCATCCCTGTAGCTCAAACCGTTTTCGAGTTATCTTGTTCACAGACACACAGACACAATTCCAAAATTGTGTTTTTCGGACTCAGGGATGTCTAAAACGTGGAGATTCATCAAAATCGCGAGTTTGAATTTTTTTGTCGATTACAATACTTTCTCTTTGTATACTTCGTACACAAGAAAGTAACAGCACAGTTGGATGGATGCACACGGGGAAACGTTTTTCTCTTTGATCCGCATGTCCTTTGCAAACTTACCTTAACCCTCTCATACCGAGTGAGGCGGTCCGGGGCGATCTAGAAATTTCCCCTTAACAGGGACGAAGGCCAGTCTGAGGCAGTTGGCTTCTTTTGAGGGGAGGTAAGGTTCTGAGATCGCTTAGGAGATAAGCGCGGTAGGGGGTCCAACTATCCTTGCCCATCACAGCCCATTCACGTGCACTTTAAGGGAAGGTTATAGCAGGGAGTGGGGTGTTGGGGTAAATGACCACTCAGGTTGGGAGAGACCAATTGATGTCGCATCCTCCCAAAAAGTCCCTGTTATAAAGGGGCTAGAGGAAAAAAATCGCCTCGGGATTAAAGAGTTAAGTTCTCCGAAGATTTGTTGATACTGTCACGCTGCGTACGACTTGTTATGTTGTTATTCATGAAACAGTGTTGCTATGCTATTCTAAATTTGAATTCCATTGAACCTGTGTTGTACACTTTATCTGGGGGAGTGTCCTTTTCTTTTACTTAATTTACTGGAAAATACCTCCCTCTAGCGAACGGCCTTTGCGTTTGCGACCCTATGCTCTAATGTAAAAATAACCTAAGTTTGTCTAAAGAATCACCATATATGCAATTATTTAGCGAGAGGTGGATTTGAGTTCAAGAGAGCATGATCGGTGAAACTATGCCGAAATTTTCCCATAGTCGTGCCATGAGAACCATTGCAATAGATAGCATTCCTATGAGGAATCTACCTAAAACATGTCCATCGACTTGTAATGTAAATATTTCATCTCACTCTAGTGTCCCGCTTTGTGAAATGATTTCAATTTCATAGGACCTTCAATTCCATTCAAATTCAAAACACCTGCAAACAGGAAAAAAAATTTAAAAAGAACTCAAGATGAAAAAAAGATATAATTTTTGGGAAATCTCCCCTCTATAAATTTTCGATTCTGCTCCAAAGCAGTAGAACAGTTCTTCAAATTTTAAGCATGTAACGACTGATTTAGTAGTTATTGATGCCAATATGAAATATCCTTCCTCTATTTACACTGACCCTCAACCTAAGGTTGTATCTTCCTCGAGCAAATCTAAGGAATTAAATTCTGTATGCCGATGCTGCAATGATCACGTCGAGATCTTCATATCATTGCACTCTGGAGTACAATATGATTGAGGAATTAGAAAAGACATCGTGGGGATATTTATACGTCATCTTTGCCCTCTACATAAGCACGAAAAGATACTTATTTCCGAAGAAGTATTTCTACAAAGACAGAATTATATCTTCCTTTTTTATTTCAATGGTTCATTGTTTTGTTTAATAATTTCCATTTTAACTTCAAAGAGTTAATTGTATTCATTCTAAATTTGATTTCTTTTGCATTGCCTGTTATAATTTTACCTTTATTTTTATTTATGTTGCTTGCTTTTAACCTGTTTTAAACCATGATTTTCATCACAATGTGAAATTACCAAATGTCTTAGAATTTTGACAACAGTTTTATACACAGTCATGTACTCGTGTTGTCCAACATTTGCTTGCTACAGCATGGCCAAAACTCTCTGTTGGCTAATAAACCTCAAATTTCAACCAACCTAACTAACATTATTTGAAATACTCTATTGTTTAAAAAGCAGTGATTTACGGAAGAAATGAATTAACTACAGACTGATTCCCGACTTTTTTCTTTTCGTCGGTTCCAAATACCTGGCGAAGGGTCCTGCTGTAAAATTAGGAAATTATAGATATTCAATGACACAATTCTTAATTTCGTCGCTTAACATGCAACGCCACCTATCTCAACTTTTTGAAATTTCATAGAGAAAGAAAAAACTAAATTTTTCACAACCAATAATGAATATTTCTGAATTTTTTGACATCTGATATTAACATGAGACCGTATGTCTCTACCTGATGTGGACCTCTTTGAAATTTCAAAAAATTTAGATAAGTGGTGTTGCTTGTTAAGCGACGATTTGGTCAAAGTAAATATTAGTTTCTGAGTTAGAGACATATTTCTATTCTTCTAAGTTTTAACTTTTATTATTATTTTTCAGTTTTGAAATCATACATTAATTATTTTCACAGGTTATATTTTTAGCATCAGAATTTTGAGTTATTTCACTTGAAAGATGTTTATAGAAATGAAATTTTAATCTTTCTTCCATTTTTTTATGATTGTACTAAAAATATTAGCAAGTCTTCAAGATCAGAAAATCAACATCAACACTGAAGAAATTTTAAAGGATTTTTGCCCAAAAAATGATTGCTGCATTTTAAAGGATTTTAGCCAAAATTTGATTGCTGCATTTTAAAGGATTTTAGCCAAAATTTGATTGCTACATTTTAAAGATTTCACCTCTTTAATTTATTTTAAATGGAAAAATTCCAAATTCGATTGTGTATATAAATATACTAGTAAAAATAAATAGAATAAACCTTGAGGCAGAAAACTATATGTACCACTTACATATGAATTTTTAAATAAATCAGGGAAGAATATTCTACATCGCATCAATATCCTACATCTCCGTCGTAACATTCACTATTTTGAAATGATGAAAAGGATTTGATTGCCCGAGCATCAACTTAAAAGAAAAATGTGATTTTTCAAAATTTTAAACATTTTCATCTGACCATAAATAGTCATAAGACCATTTTAAAGAGTGCACGAAAAGGCTTTGGCAGGCAAACAAAAATTGTTTTAATCTTTTAACCTACACTTTTTCAGTCGCGGTTTTGTAAATCGAAATAAATGAGTTTAAAGATTGCAGGTAAGGCAATTAAAAACCAAACTTAAAGTTTTTATTAAAATTTATCAATAAAAAGTTTAAAACTCTCAATTAAAATTTCTTTATAAAAATTTCCTATTTCAAGTCAGAATATCATTGACCAAACTATTTTTTGCTTATTGATTGTTAATTTTTTTCCAAATTCATTTGAGAAAAGCAAAAATGTAATTGATGCAAATATCGTACCACCGCACTGAAGGGTTAAATATAAAAAAAATTTAAAATCTCATTCAAAATTGTTCAGTCTGTTTTGAAATTATCTTTTTACGGTCTTTTATTCAAAAGCCTATTGAGCCTATTTCAGCTAACAGCACACTTTTATAGCCAACACATGCTATAAAAATGATAATAACTTTTATTTCGTAAAGGTTCTTGTGATTTAAGACAGATTTCAAACACAGAAATAGTTGAACATCAATCAAACGAATGTTATTTTTTGTTTTGATCACGTGATAGTTCTGATGCTCTTTTGAAATATAAATTATTTTGCTCAAACTTATTCTTGTTTCCCATGTTAACCCTTCTATTATACATAGTTCGTTTTTGAATATTTCCATCATATGCACACATTTTTCCATTTTTTCAATTTAATTTCCATTTATTTAATAATTAGTTAATGAAATATTTGATCTTTTACATTTTTGCATTGAGTTAAAAACATTTCTTAATAATTTTCATAAAATTATTTAAATTTCTAATCAGCAATTTTGATTAAAAATTTAAATTTTAATTCGTTTAAGTTAACTTATTTAACATTTCTTTTCATTCTTTGCGCTTATTCCTCTAGAAGTGCGTGTCTAAATATTTAAAAATAAAAGTTGGTGTATCATTTAAAATGATATGTTTAAAAATGATTAAAAATGTGTGGCGTCAGTTTTTTACAGAAGAAAAGATTTTTCAGGTGCATACGCAATTTACTCAAATACTGAGGAATTATGTTTATTTTATTTTCTTGTTATTCAACTATTCTGATTTCATTTTAGCAAAACTCTTCGGTTGACATTACTACTTAAAATTCAATAGGAAATCGAAATATCTGTTTGAGATGCATCCCCATTTTCCCCAAAATAAGGAATTTTTTAATGCAATAAATTAATTACAAAAATTAAATTTTTCCTAGTCATTCATTTCAGCAGAACTTCTCTAATTAAAATACTAGAGAAAAGCGTAATAACATTTTTAAATGCTGTTTGCACAGCTGTTTGAATTTGATCTTCTATTTTCTTCAAAAATCTGGAAGTTCTGAAAATATGATAAATTAATTTGAAAATGAAGATGCCATTTTCTAATTATTCAAAAAGCTTTGGTTTTATTTCATCAGAAATCAACGGCAAGTTTTTCTTCTTAGAAAAAACTATCGGAATGCCTTGTATCACTTTTTAAAGGAAGAAAAGCTGTTTGAGGTGCATCTTCTATTTCTTCCCTGCTGAATAGAACACGGGCTTCGAGGTTTCCGTGGTTTCCAAACACATATTTATGCCATCAGGGTTGTATTTCCATAACATTAGCTTTTCAAAAAGGACAACATCGATTGGTGTCCACCTGTCCCCTATAGTAGTTTAGATATTCTGGGAAAGGATTGCATAATGTCCTAGAGATATGCATAAATCATTGATATAGCAGTTTCGCCTTTTAGTTTTCGATATATCCCGTTTTTGACAGCTGTCAAGAATAGAAAGCAGTAGCTTTCTTTAGCAAAATAATATTTGCTTTGTCGAAACAAAATATGTGATACATTGTGATATATCCTTTATTAGAACTTAATTTTAACAAAAGATAATCTAAAAATGATATAAAATAATGTGTAATTATACTTTAAAGGCAAAAATATTTTTTCGGAATTATGATATTTCAAGTCCTACAATCCTTCTTTGAAAATCCTTTTTCGAAAATTGCGCTTTAGAAATATTAATCATGCAAAGAGTCATAAGGCCAAAAAAGATACAATTAGTTCAAAGTTTATTTAGAAATTGATTTCAAAAGAATTCAAAAATCTGTCTATCGTATTTATTTGCACATTATATAAACATTTATTGCTTATTAAATGGTAGCTGCTAAAATTAATTGTTCATGTTAAAATCAATAGAAGCATAAAAATAAGACAAACTTGTCAGAATCTTAAAGCTGAACTTTCTTTTAAAACGAAAAGAAAAATTGCAATAAACTATAATACACATATAATAGAAATGTAAAACTGAAATTTTTCTACACATTTGCAAGACTCTATTGACCCAAATAGGATTTCTAAAATAGTGGGTCACGACTATGTGTTAAATAGTTGTATTTTAGAGTAGCGGAAACATCAAATTCTAATGCTTCTGCCTGATGAATAATATTATACAAAATCAATGGGAAAATTGTCTTAAATTGAGGAATTAAAATTTTATATAAATAAACTCATCAACTAAATCTTGTGTTGCCTTATAATCAATGAATACTTCGGTTGCTATTTCCTTTTTCTACTTATTTTAGTTATTGAGACGAGTAAAAAGATTTTATACTTATATTTGGGGTTCATGAAACTTTTGAAGCCAAAATGGGCTCATGAACCGAAAGTTTCAGAATCCCAATTTTTGAGAAGAGGTATAGCCACTCAGCTTTCCCTGTTGTTATTTGACCCATTCACTGCCAACTCCAAGATATCGTCCACATCACTTGAATAGCCGCACTGAAAAACACCTAGTCATATTTAATAAAAAAAGATAAATATTTATTATCATTACAAATATAAGTTTATAAGATGGATTTTTATCTATAATAACAAAATTGTGAAAAAAAGATTTCTTATATATTGAATATTGAAAATACTAATTTAATAATCAAATGACCCAATCATTTGAATAGTCTCGGTGTTATTTCCTTTAATCAAGGCTGAAAGAATGTTTCAGTACTTTGTATGGCTACATTGTACCTTTATCAGTTTAAAAATTCTATTTATAAGGAATAATATAAAGCCTTTGGTTTCTGAGGGGAAATTTTCTTCCATGACTCATGTATGGCCTGAAATAAACCATTGTTGGCGTCATATAGCTTACCATTACGATAAAAGTCATCAGACATGAGGCTTCAGACATCTTCTATTATATCTAAGTCTGGGTAGATTGGTGGCCATTAAAAATTTGAATGTTTTGAAGAGCAAACAACTGTTTCGCGACATTTACAGAATGTACAGCCGCATTATCCTGCTAAAATATAAAAATTTTGTAGGAATGCAGTTTGAAACTTTGGTACTACTTTGCATATTTTGTAATATTGATAAATAATTTTAAGATATCCATCCACCCTTAAATATGATAATATCGAGGACACCACTAGAAATAATTTCTCTCCATACTATGACGGAGTCAAGGCACGAATGGGGTGTGATAGAATTCATTCTTCCTTAAATCATGGTAATAATAGGAGAACCCGGCCTGTCCATCCATATTCAACTTTTTATCATCGGTGAAAATTACGATTCCCACTCAGAAGTCCAACGCATATGCTCTTAGCGAAGAGAAATCGTTGCATCTTATAATGGGGCAAGAGCTGCGGTTTGCGTCTTAGTTTCAATCGTTTAACATTACTTAATCAACCTTTTGACGGGTGAAATTTAAGCTTTAATACCATTTTCTTTGATAATTTTTGTGGCTGGTAGACACGAATTGGATGGTTGTCGAAGAATCAAGCAGAGTTCTTTTGCTTTTGTGACTAAAGCAACCCTTCCTTTATTTCTTTTACCGTATTGATGCATCCTACAAAAGATTGCAGATAAACATATGACTTTTTTCCAAATCTTCGGTTCGAGGAGTTCAGATTTCAAAATTTTAACCAGCACAACTTCTTCTTTTCTAATGCGATATGCTAGGCACATTTTACGAAAGAGTTAACCAAATTTGATTTTAGTTTACTCAGCAGTAAACGCAAGCAATTAGATAAAAAGTTTCAGATTTAAAATTCGAGATTTATAAAATTCAAACTTGTGAGGTGTTCATGTGACGCGATATTTACTGCGTCTTTTCACGGAAATGGATAATTTGCATAAGGTGCACGATTGAAATTTTGAATTAAATGGCATGTAAAAGCATCATTACTATTGCTGATTTATTCCTAGGAAAGATATTCGTAATTAAGCTTATTTCATATTTTATTACTGGTATGGCTATTCAAGTGATGGGGACTGTATCTCGTGGTATGGATATGGACAGGTTGGGAGATATCTACTAATTAAAATCAACTGCTGCTTCCAAGGTACGCAGCTATATGAGGGAAGACTAAGGACGAAGGGGAAGAAGAAAGAAAATCGAGATTTGCCCTAGCGCGTCGGTGTTCAAGGGTGAATTTCGTATAGGTTTTCTTAAATTGTGGGTAGCGACCCTAACCGGAAACTCGCGAAAACTGTCACAGGGTTCTATTCTTTCGGAATTTCTTAACGGTTGTAAACAAAAAATGGTTTAAAAAATCGTCTTGACTTTGGGAAGTTCAATAAAATTTTCCAAATAATATTAGTTTATTGAATCTCCTTTTAGTTACCATTAATTAAGGCTTTATTGTGATATTTAATTCTAACTATTGGATGGCGGAAAAAATCTGACGGAAATGGGGTCGCAAAATGTTTTCTTTTTTCACCAAAAAAGAATCGTGACTGGAAAAAGCTTAGGAAACCCTGGTCTAATTTAATTTAGTTTACTTGTACTAACCTCAAGTTTTCAAGCTATAGGACAGCTATTTTTCGGAAAGGACTTTGTAATTTTGAACCGTGGTCAGATGACGAGAACAATAACTAAGACGGCACCTCCCTTGGAAGCCCTCGACGTTTAACCCTCGACGTCAGATTTAACATTCGTTAAGTCTACAGACATCTCAGATCTTCGATGGAATCAGGTTTGACACCTGGAACCTTCCGATTCCGAAGCTGAAACTTTACACCAGCCCACCGTGACCTCGGTATTCAGGAATGAAACTAAATAGTGGCAGGAGGACATTTGTTTAGGACGCCGATTTTTGATACACTAGGGAAGACTCATATTTGACGTTGGCTAAGTAAAAGAAACCATTGAGATTCTAAGTATTGGATGTTACAAACCTGTGAAAACAGTTTGCATAACAGTCAAAATACACTCAAAACAATTCGTTAATAACTCTAAATAGTACATACGAATATTAATGATTTACTCCTAAATCTAATATGCGCATCACATCAAAACTTTTTATTCGAATTTAAATTTTATCGCCGTATAGTGAGTTTAACCCTTTCGGCTCTAATGGGCATATACGTCGCGGAAATTAGACTTCATGCCCTATTGTGTAAATAAATTCCACTTTTACATTTTTTCGTCAACCATATTTATATTTTAATCATGAAAAAGTCGGGTCGAAAGGGTTAAGATATTTTTTTATAAAAATTTTAAAAATACCTTCTATAAATTTCGTTTATTTGGATGTTCGTAACAAAGAAAATAAACTTGAGAACTGAAAGTCCAACATTTTCATCTACTTCTCTCTCGCAAGTAATGCATTGAGATTCACAAAAACAGAGATAATTAACCCTTCCGGATATAAGCAATTATCTAAGTAAGTAAAACTAGATACAGTTTTGATATTTATGAATCTTTTCATAAATCTTGATAAAATCCAGATAATCTAATTAATGATTTTAGTTCGAATCCTTTTTTTATACAGCCGCGAGTGGCCTTTTCGACCATCATTAACGTAGCTATTTTTGTTCATAATTACGTTGAGCGGACATGTGTAGCTGGAGTTCCAACTTTGTATCTCTGAGGAAGTTCGGTGAATAAAACACGAGGAAGCAATTCCAATTCGTTCCACCGATTTTGTTTTTAATGTCGTATTTTAATCCAGATCGGGGAAGTTCTCTGAAAGCTTCGCTATTTTATTAGGTCTGTTCAATAAATAAAGTCTAGAGTTAAAATAACGGAAAATGCTTTTCAGGAATTTTATGCCAACATTAAATTGCCACTGTCATTCGAGCATACATCCTTCTGCGTCACCAGATTTTTTTTAATGGCAGAGTTAAAACGGGCGGGAATTTGATCTAAATTTTCATTCTGCGAAGCCTCTTCCAGAGACGGGTAGATTTCTAATTCGGTAAGTGGTCCTATCTAGAAAGATGTACTTATGTTAAAGTTTCACTTTATGAATGAAAATGAATTTTCTTTAAAAGTGATTTCAATTACGTTGCTCTCAGCTTTGGTTCAGTTTTTAACAAGCTTCAAAATCGCCATTTTCATCAAAGTCGTTTAATCTTCCAACCCCAGGCGATTCTTTTTAATGTTTCTATATAAAATCGTGAACTATTTTTAATCTGTATTTATACGTAAAGCTTGAAAATGAGTCAAACTGCTTTTGCAATGAAATGAATTATAATATACACTGTCATACAAAAGTTAAGGAACATTTCGTAAGATGCTAGAAATTTGCAATTAATACGAAAACTATGTTTTGAAATCAGTTCTGAAGAATCGTGTGACATTCAATAGAGTATCATATACATATTACAGTGAAGATTCTGTCACTAGAACATTTAGGGGAACCACCAGAAAAGGATGAAGGCTAAAATGGAGTTTCACCCATCCTGTTTCACAGAAAGCTGATAACGAGATGCAACTTTTATCAATGGTTATGGTTTAATGTGCATATTATTTACTTACATTTTCGTAAGCATAGCACAAATATTAGGGAAGATATAAATGTTTCTTTAAAAAATCCCAAATTTTTCCGAGTGTGTTTTGCTTATAACATGCAGAGTTTTCATTCAAATTATTCGAAATTTGCAGAACACTTGAAGATATGTTACAGAAGTATTGTATTGAACTTTGAAGTAAATACGGTGAATATTACAGGAAATATGAATGTTTGTACTAAATAATTTTTAATGTGGATGTGCGAGATGCAGCGAAATTTTTCTTTCATAACTTCAAAGCCAGATATATAGAGCAACTTTAAAAAAAATACAGTTGAATCCCATTAAAATTCAGAAAGCTATCGGCATTTCAGTGAGGTGAATTTCAATTTCTCTTTAAGAGAAGCTAAATGATGAGGGTTCTTGTACAAACTGATATTTTTTAAATTTGAATCTTCGAACAGTAGCATTGAATTTTAGTAAAATTGAATATCCTGAATGCTATGAACACTTATAAATTGCATACATTATTTAAATTGCATTTTCTTGAATACCATTCGAAGTTACATCTCGTTATCAGCTTTCTGTGAAACAGGATGGGTGAAACTCCATTTTCGCCTTCATCCCTTTCTGGTGGTCCCCCTAATTGCCCTCGTGACCGAATCTTCACTGTAATATGTATATGATACTCTATTGAATGTCACACGATTCTCCAGAACTGATTTCGAAACATGGTTTTCGTATTAATTGCAAATTTCTCGCATTTTAGGAAATGTTCCTTAACTTTTATATGCCAGTGTATTTAACAATATTGTATCATTTAAATACAAAATATATGACATATAAATAACTATAATAAAAGTTTATAAATACAGCGGTATAATAGCGATACCTACTAAATTCTATGGTATAGACGAGAAGTAGTTTCTACAATACAAATGGAAAGAGGTTTAGTCTTTAATTTGTATCTGGGGATCCCTCTTTTACAAAAATGAGAGTTTTCACCAATATTGATTATTTATTACAAAGTCCGTAATATGATTGAATTTTAATAAATTCTTTATTTCTGAAATAAATGCCATTTCTACTTCATTCTGACCTTAAGTGTTTCTACAATTAAATTGATGTATTGATAGTCGGCTACGGTTCATTTTTATTGGAAAAAGTGAGACTCCATAGTTATCAATCCGCAACATATGTAATGTTCTTTCTCCGCAAACACGAAGTAGAAATCCATTTCCCTTCTCTTTAAAATATCCTTTTCTTGATTTCACTTAGTTGACTCTTGGTCATCGATATTCATTATTGCAAACATTTCTTAGAGTTGATATTACATAGAGTTGAATACATAAGTGTTAGAATTAATAGAAACATTAATTTCTGTTTAATATTTATATTATAGGTTATCAAATCAATTATTGAACAATAGCATTACATTTCAATTCGTATAATTCAAAGAACGTTTTAATTCGATGATGGATTTTTGAACTAAACTAAATTTAAATTTCGCTCTTAGATAAGTTTCATATTCAGTTAAATATCTGATAAAGAATACGTTGCGATAATATCAATCGATTAATCGGTGTGAAATGAATGATTTTTCTGCTGTATTATATGAACACATTATTAAATTTTGCTCATATAACAGCACATAAAATCAAGTTTGCAGGTTAAAAGAATTTATGATTTTATAAAACAAATTCATTCGATTAATTACGACATGAAATACGGGTTACAACTTGTATCCACTGAGCGTACATATTTTACAGAATGACAAATTAGCATTTTGTGGAATTAAAAAGATGCTTCCTGAAATTTCAATTAAAAGTACAAATTTCTTCATCTAATGTGATTCTATTCAATTTAAAAAATAAAAAAGCGAATTTCGGAATACAGATACTGTCAAGAAATAATTAATTTCAAACAGTCGTTCCACGTTTTTCGAAGGGAGACATATATATTTCATTCTATAACTCTCAATTCTCTTTAAAATGAAAACAAGAAAATTAATAGAAATACTATTAATTTAAATTCAGTTTTCATTTTCCAATTCTTTTTTACCTAACTTCAGATTAAGTTTCGAAAAGTGCAATTAAAGGTTACATATGAAGTAGCGAGAACAATTAACAAATTCTGTAGAATTAAGCTTTTCACCACGCATTATAAAATGTGTTTCCGCATTATTAAAACTTAATAAAGTAAAACTGATATTTAAAGGAAAAGTTAACAATTATTTATAGCATCGAGAAATTCTTAAATCAAATATTTGTCATATTGATTTAAATAAGAAGCTTTTCACGTAAGAAAAAAAAGTTTCATTAAAATAATGATGCAAATAGTTTCATCGTATTTCTAACTTTTAAAAAATTGTATAAGTTTTAACATTTGAAACGAAACGGAGATGTTTTAGATTTTCAAAAGCACTGTCATGATATCATGAAATTCTAAAATGAGTTTGAAATATTATTGAAATTTTAAATATATATTAGGTAGAATATAAAGTAGTTTTAAGACAAATGTAGAAATTTACTGCTTGTCTCTCTTAGCTCTCCGTCAGTCTCAATTATTTCCTTATATAGTCGATATGTATTCATCCTTAAATAGTCGATATGTATTTTAATACTACAAATTCTATTCTGTAGCATGTTCATCCGGTTTTAAAAACTTTCCCTTTATAACTTCCCTTAATAATTAGTCCTAATGAGAATGGAAATCAGTATTATGTAAGAAAAAATCAAATTAAAATGAATTAAAAGTTAATGAGAATATAAATGAGTATTCTATAAGAAAAAATCAAATTAAAATGAATTAGAAAACCTAATATGGCATACGTGTTTATCAAATAACGCGATTAATGGATTATTAACCTAACTATGAGATGCTTTCAATTTTTTTAAAAAAGTGGATATTATATATTTTCTATTACTTAGAAGTAGTTATGCGCTACTTTGTTGCTGTACTGTTATGAATTGCATTGCAGAATCGCTACTTCTGAGCAAAACTCATCATTTTTTAAATATTTTTTGCAGTATTGGGACTTTAATATCTATTAAAGATGCTCCCTTTATTTGGGTCTCATGAGCTTACTTTTTAATATATGATTATAACTTTATACTTAGACTTCAGACTCTTTTTTAATAAAGCTGATGAATAACACCATGTTAACTGCAACCTAGTTAAACTAAAAAATACAGTATTAGAGAATGAATAACACCCTTTTCTTTAACGCTTTATAAGGGCATTTTTTTCTATATATAGTGGTATATTAATTAACTTTGGTATTGAGATTAATTTAAGAAAAGAAATTCATTTAGCTTATTGGATGAGATTATTTTTGTTAATTAATTTTGTTAATTAATAATTACCAAGTCAAGACACTTCGCTATGGTTTAAGATAAGAAATTGGAACATCCAGGTTTTTGTTTCATCAAAAAATTTGGCGAGAACTCACGCCAACCTTAAAAAATGCTTTTAAAAATTGATGAATATGGTGGAAAGTATAGTCCTACGACCTTAGAGAGGGTTCACCCGTTGGATCACAATTTTTGTCACGAATTACCCTCAAGATTAACTTTTTTGTGAAAGTATTTTATGAACGAATATGATACTATCGGCAAAATTTATTATATACTTCAGATTTACTTTATTATATAGAAGGTACCCATAAATTATTGCCGAGGTTTTCTTACATCATAACTTTTGATTAAAGAACATGACGATAGATATTATTACATATTTGTAAAGTGCAGCTCAAAAAGTTTTGAATCTTCCAGCGGGCGCGCTTACGCAAATTTTAAGACATATCGTGCATCGTATTACCTATACATATCGTGTTATTTTACAAAAATAAATGCAACTTTTATTTATGTTATCTCTGTTTATTAGCCTAATAGTAAACAAAGATTTCATAAATAAAATTGCACTTAAATATATAAAATAACGATATAAATATGTAATACGATGCACAATTCAAGTATTTCTTGCAAACGCACGCCCGCTGGAAGGTTAATATCGAAAACAAAGTTGTATAATTTCTACACGGCAACCTATCGCAGCATCTTACCAATTGACACTTGGTTCGAAATTGAGATCAGTCTTCGATGTGTTACGAGCCACGATTGGTTGCCATGCAGAAATTGCTTAGCTTTGATTGTGCTATTAAAAAAACTTTTTGAGTTATACTTAACGAATATGTAATACATTATTAATCGTCATGTTCATTAACCAAATGGTTTGAGGTATATGAAACCCTGACAATAATTTATGGACACCCTGTATATTAATTATATATTTTTGAGTGGTTGCCGAATCACTTTCTTTGTCAGCCAGTGGATTAACTAGCATACAAAGTTAAATATTCCTAGTTTGAATCTTAGTTTCTTTTTCCCAGCTTCTAGTATAATTCTGTCCATTCTAAGTTTAAATATTGATCAGTGTTTGTTGCTGTTTTTAAGTCAGCTAGAAAAGTCAGTACATCACGGTTAACCCAGTGAAACGATCAAACAAATAAAAAATATGAGTAAAAGCTTCTTGCCTTACTCACTCTTTTTTCATTTTATAGACAACAAGAAATCAATAACAAAAGAGTTTCCTTTCGGCCGTGTATTCTTCACGTCATGATAAGCTGCTGCCAGAAATAGTTGTTTTTATTGAACTAAAATCTGAATTGAAATCGTCAAGGTCAAATTTATCGTGTCTAAAAAGGGTGTACTTTCAGTTAATGGTTTTGCGTGACATGATTGTTTCCATGCTTTTCACTGTTTTCAGTCATTTTTTTCCCTCTATGCTAATAAGTTTACCAAAACATTTTACGATTTTCAGGATGCCAAGCAACAAATGAAATTTTTAGTATTGAATAAAACACACGAACGATTTCCATACAAAGAACCCTTATTCGTGAGAAAGAAACAATTCCTCTAACTGGTTATTTTTGTTAAATAAAAGACGGAATTGTAAATTTAGAATACAGAATACAAATCTATGAACAATTGTGGTAAATTTTACCATTGCATGATGATCAAATAAAATTATTTTCAATCAGGAGATTGCTAGTGATTTCTTCTTGTAGTATACTTAATTTTGAAGCAAATGCAGTTTGAATGGAATGTTTATATTTGCTTGTTGCAACAATGTTGCTCACGATAAATGCTATTCTGTTTGGTTACACACTATTCTGAACGAATTCGAATCATAGATCTTCTATTCTGCTAGTGAATTTTACCTAAATTTTTATGAATTTGTTTTCTTCTAACTTGCAGAGCTAAATCTTCTGCTTGTCTCCTCACAAGTTGTGATGCTTAAATCTCGCATTTTTTATGCAATTAATACACATGAAAAACAACTACATTAACTTGTAGTTTAATTACGGATGAAAAGTTAATAGACCAGTTAATTAAACATAGTAAAATTGCTTAAGGTTTCATAGAATGTGAATTAAAAATCTTTAATGCAGGCTGTAAACTTTGAGATAAAGAAGACCTTCTTAAACTGTGGGTTACAACCCTAAATGGGGTCGAGAATATTTTCACATGTTTTTCATGCAACTTCTACTGAGGTCATGGTGACCTAGTGGTAAGATCTCAACTTCGGGGCCGGAGCGTTCCAGGTTCGAAACCGGGCTTCAATGAAGGGCCACCATGCATGTGTGTCTGGTGAACGCTAAATCTGACGCCATAGGCCAAACGCTATCTAACTGGTGAGGTGCGAAAGATTGGAGAGAGAGGTGCCAGCTCAGGTTTCATCCTCGTCATCTGACCGTGGTTCAAATTTACGAGATTCATCCCAAAATAGACTTAACATAGTGTTGTTTCAAAAGGTGTCGTCAGTATAAATAAACCATATATATAATATGGTTATTATAAATATGGTTATAAAACATTATTATATATAAAATCATCTTAACTCATTGGTTGTAATAAAACTTTTAGTAGGACATAATTTTACTTATCATTAACCTGGTGCTTCGTTTTTTATTTCTTTTGAAACACTGAGATACCAATTTTTTTCACCTGTAAAATTGGAGTGGGACAAGTTTAAGAACAACAGTAGCACACAGGTATTGTATAACATAGAATAATATCATACAATATTTGCAATATTCTCTAATATTTTTATAATAACGTATAATATTGTATAATATCACACAACCTGTTTTGCTACCTAGGAAGCCTTGGTCTACAGTATTATGGTCTGCTGGTTTTGCAGGATTAGCTTCCGTGGTCTTTTCATTTTCCTTATGTGCTTTCATCTCTCTATCTCTTTCTATCTTTTTTTTTAAATTTTCTTCAATATCTCCAGAGTGCCCATTAATCCCAACATAATTAAACCGGCAAAACGCTTAACTAGACTTTGAAAAATTAGAGGAAATTTCTGTTTGATGTTCCAGACATTGATAGGAACATTTACTAACCAAATAACTTTTTAATGATTATATTAAGTTTATCGGTTCAGTCATATCCCAAGCCTAGCCAAATACTGTAAGAAAAACATTTTCTTTAATATTAATGACACTGAAAGGTTTTAATCAAACTGTCATACTTTAGTTTCTGAATTATAACTATTTTAAAATCACATTACCGCATATTATATAATTTAGTTTTATCAGGTTTCCTTTTAAAATTTTCTGACAACCGCTAATTGATATGAGCAGAATCGCCTAGTTTGGAAAGTTATAACTTTTAAAAATTCTAAACAGTGTTCCTTCATCTTCTTTTTATGTCGGAAATCACTTGAATATGGGATACAATTTAATTAATCTCATAAGTGTTCATCTGCTCACTTTTAGCCATTAATTTAAGTATACATTATCAGGTATTTAAATTCCGTCATTTAATGCTTCAAAAAAAATTGAATGAAGGAACTTTAAAACCGATGATTAATTTTCTGAAAACAAATTCGTTTCAAGAATTTCACGAGAATTACGTATTTTTATTATTTGAATGGATAATTCTTTGAATTTTAAGATAGTGTAAAAGCCACTTTCTCGAATCACGTGTACCAAAGGTATCGCCGAAAAACATAAATTGTCAATTGAAAATATAATATTCTCACATGGCAATTGAAAAAAACTCGTTTTAGATACTTTTAGGGAATTTTCCGAGATACCAGTATTGAACGCTTTGTTGCGTAGCTCCTAGGCGTATTCATTTAAATAAAAAAATTTAAAATGACGTCCTGATGTTGAAGTACGAAATCTCCAGACGGAGTGAAATCTTTATTTATTGCTTTCTTCATCGGTTTTGTTACTGAATATTCTTCTCTCACTTCTAAATAAATCAGTAAGAATCTTGGTTGAAAGGGGGGCAGACAACTTGTTGAGAACAGCAAATAAGAAATCGCCTTTTCCTTTTTATATTATAATCCATTATCAGCAAATATATTTTAAAAGCTGATAGATGTCCAACAGTGACTTAGCCCTATGACTGCATAATTTTTTTGAAATACCATTTAGATGCAACACTTTAAAACATGTTCAAATACCTTTGAACCAAGCGGATTGTAGGACTTTATTAGTAAAATATGATTCAGCTTTTTAAAAGTTCTATGTAAACCAAGAGCTTTCGAAAGTCGCAAGATGCAGCAGAAAACAGACGAACTTCCAACCCGTGGAAATCGCAGTATATGCAGTCAGAGGGTTAAGACAGAGGTTTCCAACCTGTGGTACGCGTATCCTTGGGGTACATGAAGGACTAGTTGGGGGTACGCGAAATCAAAGTCAGTAATTGCGGACACAATGAAACATAAATGATTAAAAAAGTTACCGAATTTTGTTTCCCCAAAGACGTGTGAAAATTAAAAGTGAAAGTTGTGCAACCTAAAGCCTAGGCTCAAAATAAGGAAAAAAAAGATAAGGGAACTTGGTAAATAATTGATTTATTGTCTTCACCAGCCCCGATTATGCATGAATCATCGATGTCTTCGCAAAAGCTGTAGCTTCACTAGGCACCACTCTGTTGTATGTTTATTATTTTTTTCTTCTAGTTTAGACTTATTAATTAAGCTTATTAAATCGAGTAATTCAACTCTTCAGCTTAGCTAAGCCCTTAGCATTATTGAAAAAAGTCTTCTTTGCATAGACAGGCGCGAAAATGAAAGGACTAATCGAGGATTACGCGAGGGAAAAAAGTTTGGGAAACCCTGGCTTAAGAGATTTGGTCAGATCTATTCACTGGATGTGCGCTTAATCAGAATTATTCAAAAGTTGGCTCCTTTCATTGAACCACCCTCCTTTAACTCATTGACTTGGCTTGATATACTAGACAAAGAGCGATTTGAACCACCAATCTTGGTATTCTCTTAACAAAAGTGCTCATATTTGACGCTTAGCGCTTGAATAATGTGAAATAACACTTTATTTGAATAAAAAGTTTATGCAAATAATTTTTAATATTTAACTACTTGTGTAACACAAGATTACAACACAAGATTTTAAGAAATTAGTATGGACTACTATGCACGGGAGACAATACAAATTTCCTTATAGAAAAATAATAACGATACTGAGTTAATAAAAGGAAATAAGAATAGAAATAACTAAATAAAATCCAAGTAAACAAGTAAAAAATAAATAGCGGAAAATAAATCAGCCAAGAAACAAAATCCTTGCCACACCGTAAATAGGCAAAAAACTACTATTAAAAGAAATAATTCTACAAGAAAATAAAAATGAGCATACAAACATAAAACCAGGAAAAGAAAATATATTTTAGAAAAAATATAAACAATTACTAAGCAAACAAATATTTTCTAGACACGGAAATATTTACAAGAGAATTACAAGATGGAAGGTAGCACTATTTATATTCATATGTGGGAACGTATTTTCCAATTTAAAAAGATTGTTTAGTACTAATAAAAGATTTAACCGTAATATGCCTGTCATTTCCTAGAATACCAATATTGAATTTTCATCACTTGTGTCATACGAGAGTAGAAAAATTATGTGTTCTGTATGATTGTATGGAGCCGAATAGTCAAACTGATTTGTTATTTAACACACAGGAATCTGTAGGATGACATGAAACTCACTTCATGTAGTCGTACAATGCGTAATAACTCGGATCTTGCAAACTTGGAGGCCAACCAACGCATTCATCTGATTCGATGATTTGAAGCACTCGTCCTTAATGGGCATGAGTTCAGTCCTTGGAGGAATCTGTTTGAACTGCTGCAACGTGATAGTAGGCATGCATTATTTCAATTCAACTGCTGAAGGAGAATTTCGTGATAGTGTCTTATTTCAAGGATTAGAATTTCCCCTCATTTCTAGCCCTCTAGCATTTCTCCTCAATTCTAATCATCTAGAATTTCTCCTCAATTATAATTCTCTGGATGCAGCTATTAGTTGTATTCATACCAATATATCAATTATTTTTAAATGCAATAGAATCAAATTTAGAATTAATTAATAGGACGTAGTGAGGAACCAATAGCTTTCGCTAAACAATGAACTTGAGCCGTCACAAACTCTCAATCATAATTATCAAATTTTAGCTAAAATTGCTCGCAGAAGTTTTGAAGATTTAATTTACGAAGAAACTCTGTAATGTGTCAACGGGAAAACTCAGCTCATCTGTCATAAAAATTACTATTGAAAACTATAATTTCCACATAGAAAATAATAATAGAAATAATTGGCTTTTAAAACCTCTGATTCCTTAGAAAAATGATGCTCCATTCTCAAAACTGCATGATGGAAAAGATTCTGTATCAATAGACCTTCTTTTAGAATTTAATTCTCCTCGTAGTGGTGGTTCTAATCCCATTTGATCTATCATATCTAACCAACTCCATGAACTCTTGACCCATTATGAAGGCGAAGTGCGGCATCTTCTGTTAGACTTTAACCCTGTAACGACGGTTCTGGCAGTTTCTAGAGAACAGATGCTTATCATTTAACGGCGAGAAAAGCCGTTTCATTGTAAAAAGTTTAAAACACCTAGACAGCACCAGAAGGTAGCTATGTAGGTGCTCTAGGTCTAACCACCAGAGTAGAAATCCGATTTAGCTCTTATATAAGGGGAAGGAGTTTGTTGTCTTCCTTGAGGACTTTCGTGGGAAACTGACCCACATTTTTATTTCACCAGGAAAGCACGAAAACTTCCAGCAGCCTGCCCGACCACAGCGAGAAATGCGTTACTAATGCAGACCTACCAATTTTAAAGACCTACCAACCAAACCGGTCTACCAATTTTTGAATAATGCTCATTAAACGGATAGCTAGAGGATAGGGCACAAAGATTTTTCCGCCTATTCGCGTCCCACAGCTATGCTATACCTTAAAACAAAAAGTCAATGGTAGGCTTACTCTTCTACTCAAGTAGATCTATCACTCCTTTAATGATCCTGTAGATAGTTTTACTTTCATGTCCGATTGAGTGATGGTTCAATTTATTTCTAAAGAAGGAGAACAGGAATTGTAACCCTAACTGTGGTTGGTAGGAAAGAGAGATTTTATCTTACATAGATTTAACATTTTTCTCTTTCTTCGCTGAAACTCCCGTTGTTAGAAGATATTAGAGATTTTCTTCTAAGGAGATTCTAAAGTTAAATAAAGATTCTATTTTCGCGCCTTAATTAGTTAATGAAATTTAATTTGACAAAAAAGCAATTTCAAAAAATAAGAATCAATTCAATTCTGTGAACCAGTTGTGCGTTTCAAGTAATTAAATTCAGCCATGCATAGAACAGCAGTAAAGATTCATCTTAACTGTAATTTCTTTACCAAACTTAACACATTTTGCAAATGAAGTCGTGAATAATTTAGAAATTTCTCCATCTTTGATTTCTTTAGAATATTTGGATATTCTCCTAGTACCACGTGGTTTAGTTTGAAAATTGTCGTTAGTAAAACAATTCCATCGAGGCTTAATTTGAACACTCCAGTAAGATTTTGAGACTGCATTACTATTCTTGGTTTCGAATAGCTTATTGACCATTTCCGATACGGAACATGTTTATCTTATTGTATAAATATAATTATCTTAAATGCCGTAAATTTTCCTAATCCGATAGACTTAAACCAAAAGAGGATGTTTCTGCTTACAATGTTGGTAACTGTGCGATTAACAAAACAATAGTATGGATTAAGGAATAAACACACACACACACACACATTTGCTGTTTTGATTTGGTTTATTTTGAATTTATGGCGCAAGAGCCAGCATTTGGCAATGCTGCACCAAATGTAAGTTAATAAAAGCCTGTTAGTTGATATGGTTAAAAAGACAAGTAAAAGGGTAAGGAAAAAATTTAAAATTCTGAAAATTCTTGTGAAACGGTTAATTTATACAAAATATGAAATTATCTGTATAAAAAGTTTAAATTTAAGTAAAATTCCATGGTTTTAAAAAAATTTAAAGGATAAACATGAGAATATACAGTTGTTGAATCAATTTTCAAATCATATTACATTTAAATGAAGAAAAGCTTCAAAATATCTTATTTTAAATTTTCTTCCATTTTAAGAAGAATGAGATGTTAAAACATTTTTTTGCAAATTTTGTCTATTTACAAAGTAAAAGCTTTTTTTTAGAGATTGGTGTGGTTAAGAGACATTAATCTAACATTGCCAGATTAGAGACACATCGCACGCATTAGTTACACCATAGGCTGTTGGGCAAAACTGTATCCAGATGATAAGATCGACATTTAAGCTGGCACTTTATTTTCCATATTTCTATTCCTGTTAACCAGTGACGAAATTTAAAGTTCACCACGCTCCCATGCAGGGTGGATCTTTGGTAAAATCGCTATCAATCGGATATCTCTGCCACCAAGTATCTGCTACATCAGAGGTTCCCAACCTGTGGTACGCGTATCCCTAGACATACGCGGATTCAAAGTTGGTAATGACGGAAACAAGAAACCATAAAAAAATTTTTAAAAAAATTACAAAGTTTTGTTTCTCCAAGTTAATACTTGATATTTAATAACTATACTATTTGAATAGTTATACTACTTGAATAGTTGATTATTACGGAGTGTAATTTTTAGTTATGCTTATAAGCTAATGCGAAATTATTACAATACAGATTTCATTGGTTTTCGGGTTGAATTAATACTATTGTAAAATGCAATAAAATGTAAAATCAAAATAAGTCCAGCAAATGTTATTAATTCGAGTTATTTGACTCTTTAAGTTTACCTAAGCTCTTAACATTATTGATAAAAACTCCATTGCTGGTGGATGGTTGGTGGTGGGAAGGGGGATGATATGACAATAGGGGATACACGAAAATATAAAGAATAATCAAGGGGTACGAGAGGGAATAAAAGTTGCACTTTTTTACTTTATTGGGATAAAATCATGCTATTAATCTGTTAGTAGAAATATTCGTAAACCTGAATCAAAAGCATTTGCATATAAATAAAATTATTCATTTGACATTCATGAAATTATTTTTGTATTATTTATTTGCTTTAAATCTTATTGAAAATGCTTCAAATCTTATTAAAAATTTATTTTTCTCCATTTATGTTTTTGTTATCCACTGATTCTTTATGTTCAAAAAGCCATTATTAAAACAATATTAATGTTATGGATATGTTTTAATTTTCCAAAACAAAATATTTTGTTGTAGTTATTTATTAGTACTGTCAATGATTAATGCCATCATTTTAGAAATTTTATATATGTGTACATTAATTATATTTATATTATATGTTAGCTTATTTATAAATTTTAATTATTGCTCACTTGTTTTAGAAATTATCGATGTCCCATATATGTTATTTAATCTCAATGATTCTGATTGCTTCTTAACTTTAACTGTTTGAATATAATTTGAAGAATGAAAACTATTCCGATTGGTATTTTCACAAACAAAGAATCTGCAGGAATATTTTTTTATGGTTTATGTCTAAGCTGATACAAAACATTTAAAAGCTTGTCATTTTAAAAATTGTTAAAAGAAATTCTATATCAAATGGTCTAATATTTTACGGAAAAAAAAACATTTTTTAAAAATTATTGTTGATATATCTTTTCTGATATTTCATTCAATCAAAATTAATATATTATATCACTAAATTATAAAATTAATATATTAAAACGTAAAATATTAGACGTTATATCAGGGCCTTTTTTAAAATTTCATCCACTTGTGACCCCTTTCCGGTGGTAGAAAAATTCCACGACCCCGTATATGCAGTGAAATCCTTTTCTTGCCTCCAAGCGCCTACTTAAGAAATAAAATAGTCCACTGCAGTTGTTGCATCTGTGATTCAGTGGTGCAAATGAAAATCCAAATAGTGCCTTTTCATATTATTTATTTATAAATTATAAGATATGGCATTATATGTTATTTACACTATTTACAAGACAATATTAAGTCTACCCGGCACTTTCCATCCAAACCATTCCTTCCGTTTCCATGCCTGCCACGCAATCTAACTCTAATGGCAGATGAAGCCGTTGCCACAAGATGAACAAAAGCGCCATCTGGGTAGAATCCGTAACAGCAGTTTAAGAAGGAATAAAACGACACTTAGTTTTAAAAAATGCTTATCTGCACAACAATTTTAAGGAAATATTTACGGCCGTGGTGACCTAGTGGTAAGGTTTTGCGACCGGAGGGTTCCAGGTTCGAAACCAGATTTCATCAAAGATCCGTCGTAAAGGGTACAAGTTAAATCTGACGGTCTAGGATCAAACATCATCCCGCTGGTGTGGTGCGAAAGTTTGGAGAGAGGGCGCCGGTTCAGGTCTCTTCCTCATCTTCTGACCCAGGTTCAAAATCTCGAACTCTGTTCCAAAACAACCTTTGTGTTCCTTCAAAATGAATCATGAATGTAAATAAACTAAACTTAGCTTTTGAATGCAATAGAATATGGTTCAATGTCTTACAGAAATTAATTTTTATTTAATTAAAAAAGAAAAGTGATGTTTAAATTAAAAAAGAAAATGAAGAATTTATGAAAGATAACTAAAACGAAATAGAATGAAAAATAATGATTTAGAAAATTTGAATGAAATCTAAAAAGTGAAGATTATTTAGTCTTTTCTGTTTTTGGCCTGCAAATAGTGGAAAGTCTGAAAGAAAAACACTCTGTAAGATTTTTCACGACCCACAATTTCAGAAGCCCTGGTGGAAACGAATAAAATGCAAAGTTTAATAGCTTTGCTATTGTAATCATAGTTCTATTAATTTACAATCAATAAGCAATCAGAATGTTTGTATCGCTTGTTCAAAAATATTTCAATTTTGATTAGTTCTGATATATATATGTTTACTTATTAACATATGCCTTTAAAATTAAGAAACCATTAAGTTATTTTTTGTAAAAAACACTGTGTTATTGCGCATATATATCGTATAAACGAATATAATTTTTAGTTTATTATCCTTGTTTTCGTTATCTTGTTTCTACTAATTATTTTAAAATCAATAAAAAATCAGGAAATTAGCATTGTTTATTAAAGAACATTTTGAATATGGATTAGTTTTAAAGATTTATGTTTATTTTTGAACGCGTGCCTTTAAAATCAAGAAATTCAATCATTAAGTTATTTTTAAGCAGCACTGTGTTAACCAGCATTGCATAGCATTTAAACAATTAAAGTTCTAGGTTTATTAGACTTTTTATCGTTATTATGGTTCAACTAATTAATTTAGAATCAATCAAAAAAATTCGAATCTTGACTAGTTCTAAAGATTTATGTTTATTTGTTTATTTCTGAACACATCCCTTTAAAGTCAAGAAATTAAACCATTGTGTTATTTTTAAAAGTATTCTGCTGTCTAGAATGTGTATAATTTAAACAAATAAAATTCAAAGCTCATTAGCTTTTTTATCGTAAGTATGGCTCTACTAATTAATTTAGAATCAATTTAAAACCATTTTGAATCTTGACTAGTTCTAAAGATTTATGTTTATTTCTGAACACGTCCCTTTTTAAAGTCAAGAACTAAACCATTAAGTTATTTTTAAAAAGCACCGAGTTATCCAGAAGTATCTTTTAAACAAATAAAATTTTAAGTTTATTAGCCTTTTATCGTTATTACCGTTCTAGTAATTAATTTAGAATCAGTAAGAATATCAGAAGCATTTTGAATCTAGATTAGTAGTGATAGGTTTATGTTTACTTGTGAACATGTGCCTCTCAAATGAAGATGCCAGTGCGTTGTTTATGTGAAAGTGTGATCGATGCACCTCGTGCTGACTGAGTGCGGTGTGTTGTTGCAGAGCCGGAGCGGAGACTGCTGAGGCAACCGCCGATAGGGGGCTTGGCGAGCGGCGGCGGGCGCGCCTCGTCGGCCGGCAGAAGTCACCTGTGGCCGCCTCACGCGAGGCTTGGCCTCAGCTCCCGTCTCGAGCACTCCTTCCTCACCAAGACCGTGTCGCGGGAGAGCGTGGCCGCCTCCCTCCGACAACTCTACCGGGAGCCGCCAAGCCAGGGCAACGAGTTCGCGGAGATCGCCGCCGATTCCATGCGGGTCAATGGGGCCATTCGCCAGTTCAAGCAGCTCCGCAAGCCCGTCACTTCGTACTCCTCCACCATGTCCATCGAGTGCTCGATGAAAGGCCAGAACTCCACGGACAGTGAGACGGCGGCCATCGCCTTGGTCGGCGTGACGCCCGAGCAGCCCTTACCTGAGGATGGCCGCAAGAAGCAGGCGTCGGGCTTCCACAAGCCCAGTGTCGGCTACCGGCTCGGACGACGGAAGGCCCTCTTCGAGAAGCGCAAGAGAATCTCCGACTATGCCCTCGTCATGGCCATGTTCGGCATCGTCATGATGGTGGTCGAAAATGAACTCTCTGCTGCCTTAGTTTACAATAAGGTAAGCCACTTTCTACTTTATGGGAAATCAAATCATTTTGCTCTTTGCACTTGCCATTCACCTATTAGAACATATAATTGTGTGTCCATTGTGGAGTATTAAGAAGATATTTCTGACTTCACACTCTGCGTCTCAAATATAAACAATACATCTTGTATGAGTTCACCCTTCAGACCCATAATAAGACCTAAGTGTGTCACTTACGTTTCATTAAAGACAATTTTGGACTTCGGTCTATTTCGCAATATCGAACTTTACCTTACTCCAACTCCTCATATGTAAACAATCACATGCAGTATTGCTCTTCAAGGAGCTGAAAAATCAAATCAGTTTTCCTTTTACACATATTTACCTTTCACATTTACATGAGGAATCAAAGTTTGCAAATAGCATGGTATTAGAGAAGAAATTTTGACTTCAAACTCAGTTTCTCAGTATCCAACTTTATTTACCTCATCCTTACTCTGATAAGATGCAAACAATTATTTCCACTGCTGATTAAAAAATAAAATCGTTTTCCCTTCCGAGATAGTTATCTTTTGTCCTTAAAAGTGTGTAAATCCATTTAAAAACATATTTGTTGGGAATTTCTGCATCCAAACTTTGTTTTGCTAAATATATCACCTGATCTATTCATATGAAAACTAGCTTTATAAATAAAGAATAAATAAGAAAATAAAAACTTCTTATAGATTGATTTTGAATTAAACTATTAAAAAAATAGTATGCAATCAGAGAATATTTACACAGTTGAAGAATATTCATATCTAAAACACAAACTATCCATATAGTTAAAAAGCGTTTAAAATATTCTTAATTTAATGACACAACATCCATTCATTTTCAATTTTTTAAACCCATAACAAATAAACAATCATTTCAAATTCTGATGTTCTAATAACTTCTTTGTTGCAAGATTAATTCACCGTGTACAATAAAATTAATTTTCTTAATTAGACAAAAGTCGAACAGCATTCCAACCAAAAGAACTGGAAAAATACTTATTTGAGTTATTTATCCTTTTAAACTCACATATTTGTCCTTAAAAATGCGAATATAGCTTCTATTCGCATATTTTTACGGATAAAGTTAGACTTCATAAATTCATTTACCTTGTAATCGACATCATTTCACACGAATTCTAGGTATGCAAACAATTATGTGCTCTGATAGATATTTTCCTTTTTAGATACAATATCTTTTCTTAAATTGCATAAAATTTACGTCTTCGAATCGGAGAGTTAAATACCATTAAAGCTTGTACATCTGTGAAATGGAATACTTATCTACCAAATAGACTGCAAAACATCATGGAAGTTATAATTTTTATCATTTACAGAAATTAATTTTTGGAAATTGAAACATACTTTTTACGAAACAAAAAGGACAAAAAACAATCTTTTCCAATTTTCATTTAGAAAACCTTTGATAATATTTTATTTTTAAAATATAATTTTTAATCAAACCATTATTAAATCTAAAAGAGTATTCTTCTATATTAAGTAATTTCTGCATCATTTTAAGGTATATTTAAACTAATATTTGAATCCATGGTAATTAAAATAGCAAATTAATGACAGAAATGTAAATAAAATAAATTATTCAAATTTTGTATTGTCAAGGATTGAAAAAATATCGAGATCAGTTTTAATGCGTAGATATTATATATTTAAATTTATTAATATTTTCGTAATGGTGATTTTTCACTTCGTTTGATTTAAATAAATATAAATCATTATGCTTATTTAAATTTCTAACTACCTTTATAATTTCTTGAAATAAATACTAAAGTAATCATGGCTTAAAATGTGTAGTTTAGTTTAAACATAGATTTTAGTGAATACCATGCAGTTGGTTTCGTTTCTCGGTTTCTTATTTGTTATTTTCAAAATTAGTTGAGTTAGTTTCTTTTGTTAAATATATTTCGTTTGATATATGTAAAATATTCGAAGTAATTAGGTGACTAGATGAAATATCCAATGCGTGGGGAAAAAATTGAGCTCCGAAACATGTTATATATTGTAATCCATATGAAGATAAAAAATATTTCTGGTTCAAATGTAGACTAAACGTTTCATGCACGCCTCCTAAAATAAATATGAATTAACTTTTACAAATATTATTTAACTATGATTACTGAAAATGAGCGTCAATGTATTTTAAATTTGCATAACTCAAATTTTTAAACAATTAAATCTTCCGTATCAGAGAACTAAAACGAACAAATTTGTCTTTCTTCTTCCTCTAAATCGCGGATTTAGTTTTATTTATAATATGGACAGCTTTATGTCCTCCTTTTAGCTTATAAAAATAAAAATAAATTCTCTTTAATATCTGCTTTTATTATTAATTAATAATTCAAAAAATAATAAGCATAATAATTGCTGGAACAGTTAGAGAGAGGAATACATAGGATAATATGGTTTATAAAAGCTATTATTTAATTAAATCAATATTTAGTTAGTATTCTGCTTTTATTTTACGCTTTATTTAAAAGATTCATTATTGCATATTTTATTTTCTTTACTCTTAAAATCATTATAATTTGTAATACTCGTTGAAGACAATCGCTTTTTCTTAACAGAATTTTTTAAAAAATGTTCTGAAAAAGCAGTAAGAATCGAAATATTTCCAAAAATTATGCTTGCAAACCCGACTGCTTTTCGTAGCAAGATATAAAAGGAAGGAAGTTTTCTATCTAAATGCTATTTCTGGTTTTAACTGCATATAAACTGCACTTCTAAATTGTATAATTCTTAAACAATAAGCATAATATATTTGAGAAGCTCAATAATAACTCTAAAAAATGCAAAGTAATTCCCCAATGATATCAATTCCGCTAACATTTGATGAAATTAAATTTCAAAAAAAAATATTTTTTACGAAATCAATCAGAAAACTCCTTACCAGAATTTGAAATGAAAATTTGAAATGAGTTATTTTTAGCATTTAAGTTAATGAATAAATTTTAAGTATGTTAAAATTTTATAATTAAATGGTTTTAATCAAATTAGAGCAAATTTCTTGAATATTTACATCAAATTGCTATAATTAATATTTAGATCGGAGATTTCTTATATTTATATTGAATCTTATTGCCGTAATTAACTTTTAGTGCTAAAAATTCTGCAGTGCCCTTTGCAATTATTTCTGTCTGTTTTATTCCTTATTTAATATGAAAAAATCCTAATTTCATCTATTTATTTGCTAAATTTTTTAATTTTATATAAAACGCCGAAATATAATAAAATATTCAAATATGAAATCAAAACTTTCGTATACAAATAAGCATTTATGCAACTAAATACTTATTTTACTTTACACAGAATTTTACCTTTAAATCTCACGCCCGAATTGAAAAATTGATAAACATAACAAAAATAGGATTTAGATTCCTTTTTAGATAAATTTTCTGCATGAAAATTCACTCATATTCGGTATATTCAAAATTATGATTCACGAAACAATATCTCAATTTTATGCAATTAAAAGGAATTATTTTAAATAAATTCATATCTTTTATTATACAAAAATTATATGCAGAATTTTGTTCAATTATGCTTTTAAAATGGAATTTAAATCTTGTATGTTTTTTTACACGAAGGCTTAAAATTATATTTTTTAATTCAATGTTTTTTTATTTTTATTGAAAACAAATAAAATAATGTATTTACTGAGCATAACAAAAATTTAAAACTCTTGGTAATAAGAACATAATTTTGTTCCTTATTGAAATCGTGCTTGCATTAGTCAATAGTTCTAATGAAGGATTCCTTAAACTGTGAATCGCAATCTCGAATGGTGTTGCCAGGAAAAATATTGGGATATCGTAAATTCTCAATGCCTTTTTAATCAGATGCATCAAAATCTGAATGCAAAATAAAAAAATAATAATCTAACCTAAAATTGAAAATGGTTCAATAACTTTTTTAATTGAATTTCATTTTACTTATTGTTAGCTAATGCTTCGTTTTCTCTCTTATTTTCCAATATTTTTTATCGCAACGAAACCTTTTGGATGAAAATATGGTATTGAAACAATTTTTCCTTCGGGACATTGCGAGTAGAAAGTCATAGCATTTTAAATAAATCTCAATAATATATTTTCATTGTATGATATACATTACTTAGAAACGAGTTAAAAAATAAGAATAATTTTAGGTTAAATTAATGTTGAAAGTTTTAACTAATTAATAAATAAACTAAACTAAAGCTTTATTTCCAGATTGTTAATAAAAATAAAAAGAAACACGTAAAAGTGCTTAAAAACAATTTGATGCAACGAGATATCTAATATATTTTTATTTTCCAATTGTTAATACAGTTTGCATTTGAAGAAACAGTTTTGGAGAAATTCAGTGAAGTGACCTTTAAGACATCTTAACCATTTCTAACTGAAAATAAATATACGACCCCCATTTGAAAGACCCTTATTAGGGAAAATATTCATTGCATTCATTCATTCATCCATATGCATTTAAAAAGTAAATTGCTAGAAAAACTAAGAATACATAGAATGAAGTAAAGCTCGTTGTGTGTATTTTGAAAATAATCAAAAATTACAAATTTCTTCGCAAAAGTTGTAAACGAAAATAGTTCTTAACTTCGAAATTTAAAAAAAAATCATTTTTATCACAATACATATGTACATTCCTTTATTTATATGAACTTATTTACTTTCTATAAAATATCATGTGTCTGATAACAATAGACATGCAGTAAGATTGCGTAGAACACCTTTATATCCATAAAAGATTTTTAATTTAGCGGAAATATCTAATTATATAACAGATGTTTTTTCTATAGTTGTGTTGGAGGAAATAAAATATTTTTTCCAAACGTTAACTAGTTATTATTTAACAAATAACATAAAATTAATTTTTTCGTGGTTTTGCGAATTATCAAACAGTTTTACGAAATTTTTCTTGTGTTAATTTTTCATCTTACATGCAATTTAATAGGTGGAATAACATGGTGATGATTTTTTTTATAGAATAATAAATAGGATTTTTTAAATATTTTTTTTTCTTCCAATTTTATGCTTGTGCTGTATTTCGATATTTATATTATCTATAAAAAAATATATATTACCGCGCAGAGAAAATTTTTCAAAATGTTCTTTTATTGAATTCTGCAGGTGAAAAAAAATTAAATTTTTATTTAAATTATTCTTTTAAAAATTAAATATTTTTAATTATTTAAAAATTCTCAGTATTTTTAAATAATTTAAAATAAATGAGAATGCTTGTATTTTATTCTGAAGGGAAATAAATGCTGATTTCTTTTTAAAAATGATATTAAAAAACTTTTTACAGAACTGTAAAAGACAAATAATAAATATTGTATTTGATATATTTTTATGTTTTAACAGTAAATACTAAATCAATGCTTTTTATGTATGATGCTTTTATAATAGAACTCTTTTAATTTTCATAATATTCCTTACTTTACTTATGACAGCAGCAAGTACGACGTATTAAGACAACTAAAATTTGATGATCACTATCGCAGATTAAAGTCTGTATCTACATATAGTGAATTCTTTAGTCAAATTTCCCCCATCTTCTTGTTCCAAATAGTATATTTATTACTTTGAAGATTACCTTATGTTAAACCGATATATATATGGTTTGTCTAGACCCATAATTTCAGTGATAAATTTCTGCCGAATGTAGGAAAAAAAATTTACCGATATCGACAGTCTAAGAATGCTGATTTATTTTAACATATATATTATTTGCTATACAAATACTTTTACTGAATCTGTGACAAAGTCTAAAAATTTGTTCTCTGAATAAATCCTGTGGTGCTAAAAATATCGATAATAATATTTTAACGATATTTATTAATAGAAAGATAACGAATGTTGTTTTTAAATTTATCAGTGTCTTAATTTCAACAATACACTTTTTCCGCTTTATAGAAATTTCTTAGTTTTTACTAAATATAATTTTAAATGTTCTTTAGACACACAAAATTATTTTGACACATTTTCCCGTAGGATATAAAGCTAAAATTGCGAAAACAGAGTGAGTTTTGTAATGTGCCCATAATTTTGTTCAATACTGGACATTCCTTAAATATATGAAGAGGTATGTTGAAAATGATATATGATCCCACCCCGCTGTATTGCAATTTATCGATTTATCTCTGATGTCCAAATAATGACGAGAAAATAGAAGAATAAGAGCTTATCTCGAAACTTTGGCAGGCACGTCAAAACTTCCACTTATTTTTCCAAGATCGCGCATACACCTTTCTGTCGTTGATTACTAGGTGCCAAATGCGTGGCAATACAACATGGAGTCGTTCCAGGTTTTCTTGCTTTAAATACGTACATTTTCGTTCACAAGGATAATACGTAATCCTACTTCAAAGAACAGCTGCTTCATAAAAAGAAAGATATTTAAAAAGTTATGCTGATGGCGAATCTGCTGACTTGCTGAACTCAGCAATTTAATTGGACATCATCATATTCAAAAGAATTCAGGAGACATTTCCGAATGGAACAGAGTATCAATAATAAGAGTAGATAATAGGATTGTTGATTCCGATAAATTATGTAATACGAGCGACTTGTTGACTTGTTTGTTTAACGTCCTGTTTTGAAACTGCAGAGGGCTATTTTGGCATGAACCACACAATTTTATACAGTGATCAAGAACAGTACTCAAGATAGTGCGCCCTCTCCAAGATTCCAAATCACACTAGAGGGAGCGACCGACGGTTTCGGCTTGAACCAGGCCCACAAACACGACGTATTTTTGGTTTCGGAATCGTGTCTGGAGTTTTTATACCTCTGGGCCCAAAGGAAAGATTATTTAAGATTACTTTTATGCGCTAAGTTGTATATAAATGTCAACTTAAAACAACAAAGTTTACAACTAAAGTGTTTTCAAATATCAGTCTATTTTTGCAAGTTAACTTTTGGCTTAATAAAGAGTGGGAGGTATGATATGGTATTTGTAAGGAAGAAAACTTAATACGTGGTAAACATTAGGTAGGTAATCTTTATTTCGTAGATATCTCGGAAGAATTAGCCCATATTTGTTTTACAAGTAGAGGAAAGCAGAAAAAAGAGCCGTACAATTAACCTATACACAAGTAGGGCACAGTTGAGTAGATAAGACTCAAAGGCCTGTTGGAGCTAAGCTATTCGACGCAGGGCTCTTCAGATTTTATTAAAATACCCATTGTTTATCGGAGTACAATATAGCTTTCCAAAAGAGTCACAGTTTCATTACTTTTTACCAATGATTTTTTTACAAAAAAGTCGAACCATCCGGTTTTAACCCACTAGTGTGGTAAAACCTGGTACACATGTTAACTTTATGGGAAATAAGGAAAATAGATTTTCAGTGTAGAAGTACCAGACTTTTTTATTTTATATGCCAATTTAAGAATATTAGTTACAAATTTCACATGTAAAGCAGTTGTCTTCTTCCTCCGCGCCACTGCAGCTTTCGTATGACCAGCTAAGACAGTTCCTAAATTGGATCCACCATCCTCATTTATTTAAATGAGAAATTACATCTTTAAAATATAAATAATCAACGACTGGTGTTTTTTTATCGTCTTCATCAAGGGAATCATCAATACTGTCAGGCCCGGTCTTGCGCCACTTGGAGTAACTGGTTTTACCTCGAGTGCAGAGGTTATAAATAAAGAAATAGAACCGCACTACTATTGGACTAAATTCATATTGTTTGATAGGATAAAAATAATAGTAGACATATAATAAGCTGGACGAATATAGTTTTTATAGCCGTTATTATTATTAAATAAGGATAGTTTAAAAACAAAAGAAGATTAGAGAGTTGACGTCTAAAATCAACTATTCCTTCACAGACGCAGTGAATTCAACAGCAACTACACGGCCACTATCAACATTTCTTCTTGACTAGTAGTGTTATCCAGAATCCGACCGCTAGAAAGGAGAACTAAATATCGCCAAAATCAAGGTTTTACCCCACTCTCCCCTAACTATTTTTTCCAAGTCTACAATTTTCGGAATTATAATGGTTAACAAAGTAGGACTCAAACTCACGATGTTCTCCTCCGAGACAAATGAAGATTTATTATTATAGCTTTAATCAACTAAATCCACTAACATGGCTTAGAAATAATAAATTATGATATATATTCATATTAATGCATGTTTTATATATTGATCATAAAATAATAATATATACCAGAGCAAAATATTTACATAGTTTAGAATTTTTTATTTTTTTCATTAAATATCATTAATAGACGATATTGTTATTCTAAACGATATTTTGAGCATGGTACCAACAACTAAATTCTGTTAAATATTGTGATTAGCCAGAAAACCGTCCACCTTTCTTTTTAGCAAAGTTTGTGCTTCGTTTAGCAGCAGAGCAATCGCTGGTATATAGTAAAAAGGCTAATTAATGAGGTTAGACACTATCATGTAGTCTACGCCAGAATTCAAGAATTTCACATTTTTCGAACATTTATTTGCATTATCTTGATTAAATAAGAACTATTTGCAATATAAACAATGAATATTCAGGTTCAAGATTAAGATTATTCATAATCTCTCGGAGTCCACCTCTGGAACTTCTACCGAAACCTGCACACTCTGTGCCGAAACTCCTTCAATGGCGTCTACCACTTTTCCTTTCTCTTCCCTCTACTTCCTCGGCCGTGAGCCGGAACACTTACGTGAAGGTTGGTTGCATGACAGGCAGTCTAGTCATAAGTTCCCCGATTAATATTGTCAGAAAAATCACGTCTTTTTTTTAATTTGGCGAAAAGTAAATATATATTTTATCGGGTTTCTTTTTACACGCTTTTATTTAATATGACTTATTTCATGTGCGTAAAGGTAGAATTTTTGAATCGACTTTTCACTCGCTTCTTTACGTACTAATATTCTGAAATTTGTACTATTTTCTGTTCTCGGTGTCAATGCTCTATTTTAATAATTTCAGAACTTAATTATCAGTTAATGATTAGTTAAATAAAATTACGACTCCTTATGAGCGACTTCGCCTTGTTGTAAATTTGAGAACAAAAATTGATATCAAAATTCCATAATATTGAATTATAAATTACAGGCAAAAAATAGAGGATAATTAAAATAAGAAATATACTCTTCAGTACACTCATAAAAATTAGTTTTTAAAACTGTTTTTATCAAATTTATTTCTAATACTATTGGTTCATCCTTTCGCTCATCTACTTTCAAAAACCGAGAATTTTTTTCCTCGTTTTATTTTCATGAGATGCACATTCAATCCGCTACGCCAATTTGTGTTAGAATCAACTGCAAATGTTGCAGGATGGAAAATATCAAAGTGTAATAGAGTTTAGTTAGATTAGAAGTTATTTCTTATAATTCAAATTTTGTATTTTTTGAAATTGAATAAAATAATGAATTTATTGAGCATAGTAAAAATTAAAACCTCTTGGTTAAAGGAACATAATGTCGTGTATTGTTGAAATCATGCTAGCATTAGTCAATAGAACAGTTCTAATGAAGGATTCCTTAAGCTGTGAATCGTGACCCCGAATGGCGTCGCTAGGAGAAATGTTGGGGTCTCGTAAATTTGTCAATGTCAACATTTTTAATTATTAATGTTAATTAATTTTTCAATGTTAGATTTCAACTGATATAGGTAGTTATTTTAGTCATATGGCTGTGACATCGCATGAATTAGCTTTGATGAAAATAGCCTAGACCGATATACTTCATAAAAATTCACCCCTAAGATAATTTTCATGAAGATAAGTTGAAAAAATTCGAATTTAATATGCTTTGACAAATGGATTCTTTAATCGGAAATTCTATCGATTCATCCATCAAAAAATTAAGAGCTTGATCAAACGTAATTGTCCAATATCGTTACCCAATTCATCCACTCTTTGACCTTATTATGAAGAGTGCATGATTTATCACAAAAACGCCGCTCAAATAATTAATACAAATTTTGCTATTACATCATACCCAGTTTGTGCTTATTCTCATATCCGCTCAAATTAGATTTGGATATTGTTTTTAAATTTCCGTAATGTTTTTTATTTTGTCGAAAATGCAATCTGAGTCACTGAATTCACTTAATTAACTACCTTTCTTCATAATGGAATCTTTTTAATATTCATTATGATGCAAAATAATTGATTTCAGGGCTTAATTTAATTTAAAAATCTAATTTTCTTATTATAGTGCGTCTCTGGCATTTGTATAAATGATGTGTTAACCATCGAAGTTTCAATATATTCACTATTTTTTATTAGAATAATTTATTATTTTCAATAAGAGTTCTCAAAAAATTAAATTACCACTTTAATTATCGTACAAATTAAAAAGATAGTATAAGGAAAAATTAAAAAAAAAAAATATTAAACCTCTGACTGTGTAATTTTTTGAAATAATTATTTAGATGTAGCGTTTGTAAACGTGTTCAAATATTGTTGAGCCAAGCGAGCTGTTATTTGTATGCAAGACTTTATTAGTATAATATGATCCAACGCTATAAAAGTACTAAGTAAACACATTAGCCTGTGAAAATCGCAGGGTGCAGCAGAAAATAGACTTGCTTCCAACCCGCAGAAATCGCGGGATACGCAGTCAGAGGGTTAGTATTTAATTGAGTCATACCTCCAGGATATTAATATATTTATGTTCAAATGCCGAAATATTTGCAATGTGATAAAACAGAGTTATAATAAAAATTGACGCATTAACTTTTTAGCTTATAAAAAGTTGAAATTGATTTATATCGGTAAAAGAGATTCTCATACGTCACTCATTTATAGAAATTAAGCTTGCATTTTCCAAAATTGATTAAAAGGCAAACTTTACGAGGCAATATTTAAAGAAAATTATTGTAGAATTTGTTATTTTCTTCAGGTAGAACAAGTCAAGTTTTTTTAAAAATTAGTTTTTGAAAACACATAATTTCTTACTATTAGTGCACTAAATAGTAAGATTTTTTAATTTTAATTAATTTTTAGCTTTCGTTTTTAATTTATAATTCATTATTATAAATATTATGGAATCTAGCAATCAATATTTTATCAAATTCTCTAGCAGATGATAAAAATACAGGCAAGAAACTGGGTGAAAATTGATTACAAAATTCCATCTTTACGAATATGAAACAAATCAAGTTAAATAAAAGTGCTTAAAAAGGTAAAATATCCCTTTAGAATAGCAAATTTAGAAATGTGCAAGGCTTTCTGAATAGCAAGAGATAACATCCGATGTAGATGATTCTTTGATCATAATTCATCTTTCATTTAATTGCATTCTATCTGTATTGTGCACCACACGGTGCTAACAACAAAATCCAACTTAAATAGCCGTAATATGCTAATAGATGACACTTTCACACCCAAGATATGTATTTTTTGAGTTTTTTACAATTTCGTTGATGCGATACTCCCACTAATCCGGTCTAGATAGGACCGGACCCTGTCTGGATCACCAAAAGTCCGGATTAAACGGAATTTGCCTTTGTACCTGAACACTTTCGGAGAAATTTTTTAAAAAATTGTTATTTAGAAACACCATAATATGTTTATTAGATTTGAACTTTATAAATATTAATAATAGAGTATTATTTTTGAGTATAAATTATTATGAATTTTCAAAAAACCTAAAACTGTGCTGTTTTTCAGCGAAAATTTTCAAAAATTTCAAACATGCTAGAGGTCAAACTTTTGCAATAATTCAAATAAAACTAATACTAAAATAAACTACATACTATGAACTAGTGCTTGTACTACAATCTTAACATTCTTTGGATAAATAAAAAATTTAGAGATAATCGAACAATCATTATAAAATTCGCAGCAAATTTTTTTATGTCATTTTTCAAATAAAAGACCATAATTAAAAAATATTGTTACAATATGCATTATTCTAGTGCATTCACTATAGAAACATTTGAAGTAAGTGTTCATAAAATTTCAGAGCAATCGATTGATAATATCTTGAGTTATCATGTTAGAAGTGTGAAAATTATGCATAAAATCTAGTTTTGAGAAAAATCAAATTTTAGTTTTGCCACACGCTTAAATTAAGTAGTAAGTTAAACTTTAAAAAAATCCTAAAATTATGCTAACATCATATTAACTTGAAAAAATGCAGTTTAAAAGAATTTTTGACAGGTTTCTGTCCCTTAAATGACAACTTACGGTTAATTAAATGCCCACTTCCGGTTTTCGGTTTGTTATAAAACAATTAATATCCCATCTTCTAATTAACGTACCGACAAAAGTAAATATATTTTAGAAAGGTAAATGAATGAACTATCCAAAACATCAAAAATAAAAAAAATGGGAATTTTGGCCGAAAATCGACTTTTCAACGTGTTCGGATACCTTTAAAGGCACGCATTACAAGTTTTATATAGGTAAAACTATAAAAATCGATGTTTTTCATAAATGCTTACATTTTAATTTTTTTAGTTTAATTTGAGTTTTAATACTACTGTATGCGTAGACCTAAATTTTTAACCTGCGAACTGATGTAGGACTAACAAGAACTGATGTAGATTTTTTAAAATCCCGTCTGGATTAACCGAAAGTCCGGATAAGCAGGATCCGGATTAGCGGGGCTCTACTGTACCTGTTTTGGAACTATATGGAAAATCTGTCTCAAATAATATTCTAAAATGTCTGTGTTAGTGCCTAAAGGTAGAAATGAATTCATAAAGGCCTACGACATTACTTGTGTTACGACATGTGCCTACGACATTACTTCCACGTACAAGCATCTAAATACGCTGTATGCATTTTTACAATATCCGAACAGTAAATGAGCTACGACTAGTTGCAAAATCTCGTTCAAAATCATATGTTTCAATGCGTTTTGCATTTATATTATTATAGAGTACATTGTATTTTGTCATTTAATAGTATATCGAGTAAATTCTATTTCTTCATTATACATCGATTAAATACTTTTTAAAAATTTAACACCTCTAATCTGGTATATTTGAATCTAGAACAAAATAATGGGATATATAATACCTAGTTATCATACTGTGAATACATTTAATCCGAACTTTAATTTTCAAATCTTATAAAAATTAAAATTCAATTTGAGTGTTAAATTGTTTTTAGATCATAATGATCCAGCAAAATGTGGTGATAAAAATAATACATATCCAGGTGTCGTCCTGAAATGGTTAGTCGTATGTATTGTCGTGCTTCATAACGATATGAGGATCGAGGATAAAAGATTTTAATCTAGGCCCATCACACAGGCCATGCCTTTCTTTTTACCATCTTTAACCTTCCAGCTGGCGCGCTTACGCAAATTTTAAGACATATCGTGCATCGTATTACCTATATATATCGTGTTATTTTACAAAAATAAATGCAACTTTTATTTATGTTATCTCTATTTATTAGCCTAATAGTAAAGATTTTAAAAATATTTTATAAATAAAAAAGAATAGAAAGAAAATATATAAAAATATAATTTATATATAATAATAAATTATATAGAAAATATATATTTTATATATAAAAGAAAGAATAGAAAGATTTTATAAATAAAATTGCACTTAAATATATAAAATAATGATATAAATATGTAATACGATGCACAATTCAAGTATCTCTTGCAAACGCGCGCCCGCTGGAAGGTTAAACATATTTAGGATTTCTAGTTTCACTTGATTGTGAGCTCTTGCCACATTAACTTATGTTTTGTTATTTCTTAACGCGGAATTATAAGCTATACATTATGCCAGTGTTTCTGAACCTTTCGGTATCTGCAACCCAGCTTTCAATAATAATTTTCATCGCCCTCCCACTCAAAAAATAACAATGTGCACAATAATAATTTATTTTTGGTATTTTGACGCTAAAACTACACTACGACCTTAATTACAAACTTACAAATTACCGAGAATAAGTAAATTTATTGATATTTCGCAACACCGATCCGCTGCATTGACAAAACCAGAATTGCTCTCTCTTATTACCTCTTAGTTTCAATTGCTCTGTCTTACGTCCACCATATTGGATATTCTAGCTGCTTCGCGGGAATCACTAATATTTTTAAACTCGTTCTTATTTTATATTAATATAATTAATATAATTATTAAATACATTGTTCAGTACCGATACAATCCTATTTATAAGTGTATTATATCAGTGTAAATGTGTATTTTATTTTTTATTTCAGAATGTATTTTGCTTTACTTTCCTTTCAGTGAAATAATCATTTTTTAATAATATTTTCTTTTCGATATACTTGCGCCCCCCATTCAGTGTTATCACACCCCCTAGGGGGGCGCGCCCCACAGGTTGAGAATAGCTGCATTATGCAGAATGATTTCCTCTTATGTAGAAAAAATTTCAATAAAAAAGGTAAAACTACAAAAACCCCAATGCTAAATAAAATAATTAGTGGTACGATTACAAAGTTTTAGTTGCATGTGCGAAGCGAAATATGCTTTAAAAATTGAAAAATAGTAGATCGATGCTTTAGTAAAACAATCGATACAAGAAGAATTTAATCGCTCCTATGCGCTTCCAGGAGAAAAAATTAATATTACCTAAACCTTAAACATTAACGAAAAGTAAAACAGTCTATTAAGCGATATTATCGTTGAATTCATCGTATCTTACATTAAAAAAAAATCTAGATCAACTCCAGCCTGGATTATTTTAGCTGACTTAAGCCATTTTACCTCAATTCGTGTCGACAACTACTATTTACAATCTTTTAGTTACGCAGAAAGGTTTCAGTATTTTCAGTGTCGCTAAAAGGAATCTCACGTCCTCTGGATTAGAGATCTGGGAATAGGATTTTCAAATCCAGTAAATTCAGTTTTCTTTCTTTCTTTTTGTGTCAAACTGGTCTGAAGCGGGCCTTTAGATAAAAATACGTGTTATCTGTTTTAAAAATATTGAATTCAGAGAGCATTCACCTTTATTAAAGAAGTGTTTTTAGATCTAAACTTGACACGTCTACATGTTTTGTATCCTGAATAAAATGTTAACCATTGTGAATGTTTAAGGATTTCGTACATAATGCCTTATAATGTAATATTCGAATGTATTTTCTTTGCTTAGTTTCTTTAAGATGTGCTCCCTAGTGGTATGTGAATTAGAAAATTTCTTAAATTATGATCGTATAAAGGTTATTACATAATCCCGTGAGCAGTGGCGTAACGAAGGTAAGTGGCGCTCGGTCATAATGTGATTTTTTTCGACCCCACCTGTAATCATCAGTGATTTAATTTGTGTAAACGGCGCCGGGCCATTGTATTTTTTCGGCCCTAATGGTATTTTTTCGTCCCTCATAGTATTTGATTTTAAAAAGTTACATATACGCAATAACGTTCTGTCACCAAGGTCAGTGGCGCAGCTAGGGTAAGTGACACTCGCAAAATATTACTACTATGTCCCATAATAATATTAGCAGGTGATGAATTTAATTCCTCCCATAATAATAGTAGCAAAAGAAAATAAATATGGAACGCAACATTTAGTATCAAAAAACTAGATTAAATTAAACAATAAATTAAAAATATTATTCCTAATTTTTATTTTGAGTGTTCAGATAGTTTCATTCATCATAGGTTATTCCTGTTGCACTTAAATTATTTTGGAGCTAACGTAATTGCACCTTTCTGCAGCTTTTCGTTTTTCTTTTGATGCATCAAGAACTGCACAATCGCAACTCGATGTTTGCTTAAAAGCTCTCTTTTTTTCATCTTACTTTTACAATGGGTTGATATTCAAACAAAATAAAACAACTGATTTCGATCAGCGGATGAAATTAGAAAAATAGTTATAATTCGTAATAATTAGGTTAACCTAAAAATTGAAAGATGTGTCAAAACAAGTGACAGATGTCATGAAACATTGATTTTGATTGAAGGCTTCGCAATTTTGCGCTACGACATAACTTAGCTACATTTGCCAATAATTCCCGTTTAAATATTCACTTGCTACTATTATTATGAGACCAGAGACAGAATGATTTTTTTTTTATCGTAGTCGTCATCAGTGGCTTAACAAGTTTAAATGTCGCAAGCGATATGGTATTTTTTGATCCCTCGTTACATTTTGCTTTAAAAATGGCGTGTACGCTGCTAAGTTTTGACTCCATAGCGCCCGGGGCAACTATACCCCCTTTGCCCCGGGTCGCTATGCCATTGCCCTTGAGGATTGACTTTTTGCCCGCATATTTCAAATAACTTAAGTGTATTTTTCATGTTTTTATTTTATATATTCGGCAACAATCATTTGCGATAGTAACTTTTACAATTTTTGCTTCATTTCTAATGGGATAGATACAGGGTGTCCAACAAAGGACTCCCTCATTTTAAAATTAAATAACTCGGCAACGGAGATCGATAGAAGAACGAAACCAGTGATATGCTTAGTCTGAAAGCCGTAAAAATCTGATACAAAAGTTTCAAAATTAGTTATAAATGTTGCCGACAGGTGGCGCTGTACGTTGTAATCACAGTTCAGATTTCGAGAAGAAAGCTATAAACTGTCATTTGCAAGTAATCGTTGCAATCACATCACAATCGATTCAAATTAGGCATTTTTCGTGCTTGCCAAGGACAGTTTATAGATTTCTTATCGGATTCTGAATAGCTATTACAACCTGCAGCGCCACCTGTCGGCAACATTTATAACTAATTTTGAAACTTTTGTATCAGATTTTTACGGCTTTCAGACTAAGCATATCACTGGTTTCGTTCTTCTATCGATCTCCGTTGCCGAGTTATTTAATTTTAAAATGAGGGAGTCCTTTGTTGGACACCCTGTATGGCGCAGTGGTCTTTTTAATTGGGATACATACGTCTGATAAGTGTTCAAAAGCTTTTAAGCTGATTAAAATAACTAAATCAATATTTTTATGCTCATTACTCACATTTCAATTTTCAGTGTGTTTAAAATCTTTAAATGATCAAAAATTGGACTGACCCTCGGAAACATTTGCTGAAACAAATGTGTTCCGTTAGCATTCAGAGGGTTAAAAACTCGTAACTACAAAGCCGATGATAACCTTGTGTATACCATGTATATTGGATAGCCAATGAAATTCCAAATATACGTATAAAGATTTAAGGCCGAAGAATGACTTTCTTCTTAGAGAAAAAAATAGAAAATGAAAATAATTCAAAGTATAAATCGTCGCTTAAGAAGCAACACCACCTATCTCAATTTTTTGAAATTTCAAAGAGGAAGAAAACACTCATTTTTTTTGCAACCAATAATGAATATTTACGAATTTTTTTAACATCTGATATGAACACGAGACCACATGTTCCTACCAGATGTGAAAAAATTTCAAAAATATTCGTTATTGGTTGCGAAAAATTGAGTATTTTCTTCCTCTTTGAAATTTCAAAAAATTGAGATAAGGTGGTGTTGCTTGTTAAGCAATGAAATGAAACTATGTGGTGTCGAAATAAATTTTCTACTATATTGGAAATGTTTATTTTTAAAAGATTGCAGTTCTATATATATTTTGTCGAAGTAAAGGCAAAATATTTATCTTTTAATTCTTTTATTTTGGATTTATGATATTTATTGCATTCGGATAGCAGGCCATCTCTTCTAATCTTTTGCTTGTTCAGATTATAAGCCTTATGGTCAAAGGCAAGTCAAGCTGCGGGTCCGGCGAAAGTTGCTAGATGTATCACTACATTCAATTAAATAGTGCTCGATGTTATCCTGTTGTATTAAGAAAGAAACTGATGTCTTTGAACAGAATTCATTTTAAGTAATAGCTTTTGTTATTCTGTGTTATGAAGTTCCATAAAGGCTGCCTCAAAACAACTGTGAGCGACCTTCATATGTCAAAGCAACGTTATTTGGTTACCAACAAGAATGTAGTCCTGAAATTCAATTCATTAGCTAACGATAGACCGGACTGCGAGATAGTTTAAGTAAAGAAAGAGGTAAATAGAAGAGAATGTTAAAAAAGTACAGAAATTTAACTATCCAGATTTATTTAAGAGTAAATTTATAACAATTATTAGTTATCGTTGAAGGTATCATTACATTTCCTCTCTTTGCCGAAGATGCGTCTGTGTGTCAAAGGCTGGATTCCATCTGGAATTACCAGCGAATACTTTTGAGACACAGACGCATTCTTTTTGCCAATTGCTAAGCCCGGTTTTTTTTGACGTAGACTTACGTCTCTCCATAGTGGTCTAATGGTGCGACGGGAAAGGAAAAAATTATAACACTTTTAGCGCTAAAGTTAAACGCTTATAGCTCTGCAACCAAATAACATAGAGACTTGATTTTTAATTTCATTTAACAGGGAACGGTGGACATTAAAGATTGCAAAAAGAAATTTAGAATTTGTAATGACGGTTTAGTCGCAGTCGAGCTGCAAAGTTGGTGAAAATCACGAAAAAGTTTGATGACGTCACAAAGACCAATGCGCCCACACGCAGAGTAGGGCAATTCATTCATAGATCGCGCGAAATATTACTCAAGAATTGTTGAATTACGTCGAATTTCGTGATAAAGTTAAACGCTTGTAGCTCCGCAACCAAATAACATAGAGAGTTGATTTTAAGTTTCATTCAACAGAGAAAGGTAGACATTGAAGATTGCAAGAATAATTTTAGAATTTGTAATTACGGTTTAGTCACAGTCGAGTTGCAAAGTTGGTGAAAATCACGAAGAATTTTACATAGAGTCACACTAGACTAATAGTCACATACAGCTACTTTAGTCACAGAAAGTCACAGTTGAGTAAGGCAAGTAAGTCTACGCCCTTCAATCCCAGCAGCCATTTCGAAAAGACAGCCTCCCGTCGATTTTTTTTAAAATCCTGTGCAGTCCAGTACTTCCACAAGGAGCATAAAACATTAATGCTGACAGCGATAGCAAATCATCGTCGTAATCTTCCTCGTAAAATAAACCGTGGCGATTAAATCCATATTATTTTCAAACTTCTCCATTTAACCTCTTTGTATTTTTAATATACTTCGTAGCCCATTCTATATCTTAGCGAATTCGTTGATCTGTATACCTGCGTCGCTGTCGGGTCATCAGATAACATTACTCGAAAATAAGAGTGTCACTGACAGTCGATTTCGTACAGCTTATGTATATTTAAAATAAAAATTGCCCAATTTTAGGAAAATGTTTTTTAAAGACTTGAAACACAAAGAAGTACGTATTATAAATGTATTTACTACTACATAGAAGACTTGCGATTCGCTCCATTGTTGCGTTCTGTGTAATACCATTTTGATTTGTCAGCGCTAGAGACTTGCAGATGTTAAACGGTATCTCCCAAAAATTGGAAAAAGATTCGAGTTTTACCAACTGGTATTTCAGAAAATTTAAAATGGTCATTTCTTAATATTCAACGGAAGAGTCAAATAAAAAAAATATATTTAAGTAAAATTTATAAAACATAATTTTAGACTATACAAAAAATTTCCAACTTTCTTGACTTGAGTGATGTTCTTATTAACATTTAAAATTACGAGGTCCGTCCCAAAATAGCCCTCGTGTTGCTTCAAAACGGGACGTTAATATAACTAAACTAAACTAAACTTATTAACATTTATATTTTGTTTGCTTTTAACCCTTTGGGTACAATTTGACGAGTGAAACTCGTCATCTGCTTACTTGGGCGAAGTTACGGTGGAC